>DWFO01000480.1:0-20288 GCA_018246595.1 Mimoniades nurscia nurscia
CTAATGGCGAGCAGCAAATGTCATACAATTGATCACAGAGAAAACCGTCATTTACGCGGATTTCGCGTATTTTTGTAGCAGGCCTCTTAATTTATGTTTGTGTTATATCTGATTTTATTTATTAATTTAGTAACTTTTAAATTTAGTTCTCTCTTAAAAGCCATTTTTAATAGCACTTTTAAAATACGTAGATGGATAACTACATCCCTCCGCCTGGCAAGATGGCGTCGTAATTATCACATTACGGCCTCCTTTACTTTCACTTGTTGCGTAACCTTGTATTGTCAATACGAAAATTTTAAATAAAACGCTGTTAAAGTATTTATTATTTGTTATACGATGAGAGAATTCAAGATGGAAAAATGTAGTTACTCTAGTCCAGTGCAGATGAGTTCTATAAAATTGAAATATAACATGGACTGTGTCAGCTAAAGGTATGTTCTGTTATATAATATATAATGTACTTAATTTAAACAGTCTATTTGCGATACAACACTATGGCGTAATGTAATGTAAATATGACGTAGGTACATATCATACATATGTATATTAGGCAGCATACCTTATTATATTTATATAGCATATTATAGACTTGGTTGAAGATGCGTTAATTTTGTTACGAACGATCAGCGGATAACGGCAGCATCTCGGCTGATGTCAGAGGAAATACCTGGAAAAATAAATCTGTTTTCCTCCACGACTTTATCATAATAAATCAATAGTAACTTAGTATTATCGTAATTAATTATTGTATAGTAGGGTACTGTTTTTTAATGATTGTGTGAATTCAATTAGATTTTATTGTCCGTTACAATGGAGTAGGTACACATGATATGTATATTATAGTATTGACATGCATATATGCTCCCCGATAATTATATCCATAGACCTTAGACAGGACAAGAGACTTTAAAAGGTTTTTCATGAGGATCATTTTCGAAATGACGATCATTATAATATGTATAACATGAACATAATTTATAATCAGTATTGTTTATTCTATTTCACTGTAGCACTCTTTAAATGTTATGTAAAATTTACAGATGAGCGCCGTGGTGACAGTGGAGGGGAGCCAAGGCCGGGGAGGGACAATGCTGCGTGTCCTGGGTGCAGCACAGAAGCGCGAAGTCAAAGCCACACAGAATCTCGCAATAATAGTCTTCTTCTTCATAGTCTGCTGGATCCCCCTCTACACTATCAACGCCATTAAGACATTCATGCCAGAACTAGACATTCCGAACACTCTCACCTACTTCTGTATTATATTTTCACATCTCAACTCAGCCATTAATCCCTTGTTATATGCATATCATTTAAAAGACTTCCGTGCGGCACTCAAGGGGTTGATCTGTACAGTGTTCGGTAGAGGTGTTCCACTCCCAGCCGCCTACAGACCACCAGTGCCTATCAGAAGACCAGCGCTTGAAAGGTGCAACGCGTTACGAGAGCGACCGAAAGTTTACGTTCATTCGCCGGTCTGGTTGCGACAGAGGGAGGCGGAGATTGCGGCGAAGGAAGAGCGAAATGCGGCAGCTTCAACGTCAGTTCCCGATATGGAACCTTTCTTGAACCGCTTCGCCGCGGATGGTTCGAGTGGACGGCACACGCCAGAAGGCCGCGAGACGGCTAACGGCCCTTATCTAATCGAGTCAAACCAAGAGAGATGTCAGAGTCCTTACAAAAAGGTGGAAGATTTCATTCGTAGGGTCCGCAGCGTCGGTTCCGAGCACAGCTGACACGAGTCCGGCCGGGCTGGTCCGGCTTACAGCGTCACCTGATTTTGAAGCTTTAACTTTTTCTTAAGATTGAATGTATGCGTTTATTAGTATCATTGTATTGTGCAATATTTATATTGTAATGTATTAACTTATTCCTTGAATATCATAGATATTTTTACATGCATTTTGAAATGACGCCTTATTTTACCAAAAAAAAAAAATAGTATGTTAGTTAGGTATATGTATTATTGTTACGTGTTATTACCCTTGGAAGTGTCGAGCATATTTGTCGAATAGTCAATTAATACTTTGGAAATAAAACATTCGAGGATGGCACGAAACCAGTTTTTTACTTTCCGTGAATACATAGTAATTATTACCTACTTAATCGCCTAGTCAATATTGTTAATGTAGTGTTGAGGATATTCCTGATTCTTTTATATTTGGAATGAGAGTTAACTGATTGTTAAGTAAGTAATACATGGAGACAGAAGTCAAATTTATTCTTTATTAAATAATTTTAATATTTAATAATTTAACTTTTATAATTTTGGAGAATACGGTTTATTTGATTAACTACTAAGAAAATTGTCCAAATTATCTTATTCGAATATAGTAGGTACTAGGTACCTACCTAATCAACTTCCAATACTCCTACAATATTGCTTTAGTTGCTGACAAAACATAAACATGATATAATATTAAGGTAGTTGTTTTCAATGTATCTTACGTTTATGAACGTTTCCTGATTATTTAAATAAAATAACCTTATAATATTAATAAAAGGTTAATTTCATTTATTAAGAATTCAAAATTATGTTTTTTAACAAAATTAGAAAAATTTCGCAAATCCAAAATTTGGTTACAAATAGATGGCTTTGTTATCTGACCTCCATTTTGTTTTTTTTTCCAACAATGGTTGAGCGAACAATGAACTAAACAACGATCTACCTGCGATCACATTCAATTTCAAACAAGTGTAATGTTAATGGCCTGGATTTTCAAACAAGTGTCGAATGAACGAATGAAAACAATAATAATAACCACCTACGTCATTCCTCATTGTCACGTTTTTTCTTCGTACTTTTTTGTATTGCGTTTTAGCTGAAATCTTTGACGTCTCTAATTTAGGAGACGGTGCAAATAACTCATAACATTTTAATTTAGTACTAACTAAATTGTCATACAAAACTGCAGTACGAATGTTAATTAAAATGTTTAATATATTATGTAAATGGGAATAATAATAATAATAAAATTATTTTGCTGTAAATTACCAACAAAAAGATAAAAAATAATAAGACCATATGGCATCAGTTGAGTGGTCCAATTACGACTCATCAATGAGCCGGTTGAGTAGGCGGCTATAGAAGTTCGTTTCACGCCAGACGCTGATACGACCTAGTAGCCAATCAATTAGCTTCCAGCCTCATTGTAACCTAGCCATTCATATGCCACATCGTAAACGAATATCATCATAGGAACATCTCAAATAAAGGTCACACAAACACATGTATTTTATAATTTTCATTCACAAAATATACAGTTCCATACAGTATTGTAGTGAATAAATAGCATTGGCGCGTAAACACCACAGATTATTTATTACTTTTTTAAATTGTTATCGAATGCGTACGTACATGCATGGATAGGGAAATTCCTGTACGGAAATGCATTTTACCGTCTAAATGAATGCATAATGCCCTAGATTACAACACTCGGTGCTCCAGTTTTTGTCATTTTAAGTTTTCTTTAGCTATAAACTTCGAAATTAAACGTATACATTTTAAAAGTGAAAATATTAGGTACTGTATCTGTGGTGGTGTGGTGTAAAATATATCTGTGGTGGTACGTGCATATTCGCTATAATATGATGTGGTACCTGTATTTATATGGTAAATGCGAATGTTCCAGCAATGTATACACAAATGATATTTATTTTAATATTAAACATTGCCTTCCTCTTGCTGACAGTTATAGTGTTTCTAATTTGATCCGTTCCAAAAATAGATTCATATCAACAACTTTATATTGTATCTCTCTATGGGTTAATATTTCGCGCGTCACCATTCCTTCTAATGACTATCTACTGGTGTAGGTAATTTAGAATAAAAACTATTTCATGGACAGTCTACAATCTCCTTGTTTATGGTGATATTTTATACATGACATTTTCAGATATCCTTTTCATAATGAAGTTTGACGAAATTTTTCTTTTTTTTTCGCAATATATTTTATTTTTGTTTCAAAATTTATAACAATTTTTAAACATTCTCAAATATTTTGACATACGACCAAGGTCTAAAAAGATTCGGTTACAGAAAAATTCCGATTTAAACATTTTCTAAGCTAGCTTTATATTAAACCTAACATCTAAAATGATGTGTAGATAAGTATTATCAGGTATACTAGTCATATCCAATAATTCCATATTTTAAAACGCCTCATGTGACTGCAACCTGTCAGACGTCTTTGTGAATGTGATAAACATAAAACTGGTTTTCGGCGGCTTTTTGAGGACGTAACCATACAGTCATAAGAAATAGTTGTAGTGCCTGTCACGCTACGCACTCTACGCAGTGTAATCTGTACAACATTCGAAACAGTGCAGAAAACCGCGAACAACGCTGATAATTATGATAAATAATGTGCAAAATTGTTTTAAAAATGTTTTGTACAGTGCCACACTTGTATTAAACTGGCCATCCGTTAATACTCGTAGATGTAATTTAAATTTTGTAATTGAGAGGTTCTGGGTTCGAATTCGGAGTCGGATACTGAGGGATTTTCCTTAAAATTATTTACTTACAACTTCTAGTAGTGTTTAAGAATGGATTTTTGCCGGGTGTATGGCAATAGGCGTACCCGTAATTTTTTTAAACGGTTTTATTTAGTTATGCCTACTTTTCGCTTTAGGTTTATTATTTATAATCACTTCGTGAAAAAATTACGTTCTTTAGTATATATGTTTGTAAAGAATACAACCGTAAGTACTTCATGTTTATGTAAGTAAGTAATAAATTTCCTTACATAGGAACGTAAACATGTAAATGTTTACAAAATTTTGAAACGAACAAAAGAGAATGGATCGATTTAAAGAACAGGAAGAATATGAGGTATTGAGTCTTGGTTAAACAAAGTTGAGGAAAAAGGACATTGAAAGAACAATAGGAGGATAACAATTCCATAAACATATAAACAATGGAATAACCGCATTTAATTATTTACATTAGTCGTCGAAAAAAACAGTTAAGTGGAAAAAGTAAGTAGTAAGAGTAAACTTTAAAGTTCCGTGGTCAGACACATGAATTTGTAGGTACTATTGTTCGCGTGATTAATTAATTGTAAGCATGAAAACGAAAATGTGTCTTGCAGAAATCAAGTTAATACGAATGAAAAGAAACGATTTCAGTAATAAATTTATGGATTAGAAATAAAAATGTTCAATGAAGAGTGCATATGTAATTATTAAATAGATAAAAATATTTTCTTGAAATATTAGATACTTATGTAATAAGTACTTGCACGCCATCTAGGCATATATATGCTAAAACTTAATTATATCGAGACAGAAGCGACATCTATTATTCCATTTTATTACTATTTACCAAATATTCATTTACACTATCATACCTAGTGTTTTCTTCTCACAAAAGATGTCGCAAGCTGTGTGTAATTTGCTGCTTATAAAATAATTAGAGCTCGCAGGAAAAATTAAATAAAAAATAATCTAAATAAAACCGTATTAAAATCTTGACTATGACAGTTTGATTAATGTTACTTTGACAATAACATTATTTTTTTATATTTAAGGAATAAATTATGTTCTTAGATTAAGATTATAAAATAACTAGCAGTACTTAATTGAATTTTCAAATGTATATACATATTATGTGGCTGTAATGTTAATTAAGGTTTATTAATATAATATGTACGAGTATATGCTAGCATTTGGCCAGAACCCTTCCTAATGGAAAGCGCTGATGCGACCTAATATTCTCCTAGGTTAACAAGCTCGTAGGTTATATGTAAATGTAGGTATATGTCCTCGTAGGTTATATATGTTATGGATGTATATGCTACATCAACGCTGGTATAGTTGAAAACCTCGGCTGCCTGGATAAGAAATGTGGATCAAAACAGTTTCATTCTGGAAACTGGGATATCTAAAAGAAACATATGATAAGATAAAGTGTAATCGTCGTAATGTATAATGACTTATTAAATTTAATTATCAGTAATTTTCATTTTGCTGCTATAAAAATAGCTAATTTCGTCAATTTTCTTAATTGATCGACTGTATAATTGCTATATGAAGGGAATGATAGCAGGTGAAAGTTATTAAATAACTAAGTATATCCATAGAATGCATAGTTTCTATGGATATAAAGTATATATTAGTATTGTCTTTCATGTTTTTATATTATTTAAATCATAAGTTGTAATTAATGTACCTATACAATAATTCTGAAAAAAGAACGTAGGAGGAAATCACAAATAACTCAGTTCACATGTTTTGTGACTGTAGCGTATTTGCAGTTATTAAAACAATGCGTAGTTCATTCAGTCCTGAAGAGTAGCGGCAAGCTCAATTTGGAGTCTGAAGGACATTGTTTTATACTAATGGCACAGTGATCGCCTCGTTAGTCGTGTTGGTTGCAAGTACGACTGCCGATCGGGAGGTCCTGGGTTCTAATCCCGGCTCGGGCACTCCTGAATTTCTCTAGTTGTGGCTCGGAATCTGCAAATGTGCCCGGTGTATGGCAATAGGCTCACTTCCCATTCTATAGTGAAACGTACATAAACGTAACTGGTGAAAAGTGGGACTGTACTACACTCCTCTGCCTATCTACCTCGGGGATTACATGCGTGATGTTACTTGTTACTTCTTATAGTGCGTACAATAACAGTCTAAATGATCTAAATCTTCTAAATAACCTATAGTCCTTAATGAAGCGATGCTTATAGTCCTGTTTGAAGCTGTTTGCATATGTAAATGGGCGGTTACACATCACACATACAGAACATAGATATATTGTATATATATGTACATTTATTTATTTAATCTTTATTGACAACCTTAAGGTTGGTTTTAAAGCGGACTTCATACCTACGGGCGTTCCGCACCAGTCAATTCCGGGTGATGGCGTGTATAAATGGTAGATACAACATTCGGTGGTAATTTAAAATAACATTGCATGATGCATATATTAATTTGAAATTATGTATTTATGATTGCTGCTTGCTAGGTTTTTACGTCACACGTCACAAAAAACTAAGGCAAGCTATAATCTTTTAATTTATCTCTGCTGGTGGAGATAACATCAGTACAATGTATCAAGAGTATCCACGTATAACACTTGTAAATTTTTAACATGACCGCGCTGGCTTGTGTACCAACTGCGCGAAGCAGTAATTGAAGTAAAAAATTGAGTATGCAGTATGTGAAGATATATTATTAAAGCATATTCAAAGCACTTTTCACTGTAAAGTGTTTATAAAAGTTTGTATTAAGACATAATTATGCAAGTATCGTTTAATCTATGACCACGTTTTTAATGTCCGAGTAAAATTATTGAGAAATGTATTTATTCATCATGTACATTTTTATTGTTCTCTTAAACACGTCTCCTGTAGGGTTTTACAGGGAATAGATAACATTATAAACATATTTTTTCGATATTATTCTTCACCTACAGCCAGTGAGATTTAAAAAAACGTTTAGTTTTAGGATTCGAATTTAATATTCCACTGCTTATGTAGCGGAAGGTTAAAGACCACTACTCTAGAAAAGCAAATCTTATCCACAATCTGTTTTTCTTTTTCTCGTCCACTTACTACGCAGGTATATAATGTAAAACAATCAATCCATTGTCAAGGTTAGGGAGACAGGCTTTTTGTTGTAACAATATAGCTATGTAAATATAATAATGTGGTGCAATAAAGGTTGACTCTGTAGGCGACGTGCGGCTGGACAAATTTTGTAACCACGATTTTGAAAGTGTAACAGCAAGGTCGGGTTTAAGTACGCATGTGAAGTATACTGCAGTGCATGGAGAAGAGTAATATCATAATAACATTAATACAACGTGGAGTTTTAGTTTAAGTTTTAATTTGTGACCTTACGAGTTTTTAGTAAAAAGTCATAGGGATATAGACCAATTATTGTTACGAGTTGGAAATGTGTTTTTTCTTATTTGTTATGTATTAACACTTTTGCATAATTATTATTGTATCATCAAGTCACTTCCCTTACGGAGTTGCCAATGATAAATAAATATTTAGTAGTAACAACGTATTATTTACTTCAAATATATTTTAATACTGCTTTATTAATATTTCTTAATATTATTTTAGATTGCAATAAGCATAGAGAGATTGCAGGACATTTGATCATTCTCTTTTAATTAAACTCACATTGGAGCGGTGTGGTGGAGCATGATTGATGATACACACGTCGCGGGGTAGAACTGTTCCAACCATTGCTACGGGAAAAGTGTTATAGCTTTGGCTAGAGGTGTGACTAGGAAGGAATGATTTCCCATTCCTTCTGTTATGTATATTTTCGTTAATATTATGTATTTTTGAAAGTAAGTAGTTAATACATTTTAAATATAAATAATTTATAGCCCAATGCGAGGTTGGCTAGATTATCTAAATTGTTTTAATTGTATAATAGATCATTGTATAATAGATACATCAATTAATACTAGTTACACTAAATTCTTAACGATCTATTAAGTTGTTAACTGTCCTTGTGAATTCAGAAATTCATGTGTAAATTGTTTAGTATGAAACTATCGCTGAAGACTTAACATGGCGGTCATTGTGATAGATTATATTAAGAAAAAGCTCATGCACACTTCATGCCGAGATTTAATATGGCTTATAAATATTCTACCAGCGTTAGGGGGATTTTCATATCACAATGAGAAGATTGTTGGTTTGTAGAGATATAATAAAGCTTCTAGGCAATTTTATTAGTTCTTACAATTATATTTTCAGCCAAATTCCTTTACGGCGCGAATATTTAATATCCATATAATTACATATAATACTTAATGTGTTTCTTTTGCATTTCTATGTAATATACATTGAAATTTCAGTTGCGTTCTGGATAATTCACGTGACACTTCTATTCTATATGTACATCTTCGTCACAGTCGTTTACCAGATTTACTACGCCAGTACACTGACCGACACCGTTAACAGCTTCTTCAACGTGTCCGTTTTCATTCTCATCATCAACAGCAGCGTTTGGATATTGATGAACAGGTAATATCAAAGATCTATCAATGTTGAAGTTGTTTTTGAAGATATACTGCATTTGGCGTGTTAGGGAAAAATGATGAGAGTAAATCTTTAATATGCGCGCGCACACCGGCAAGAAAAAAAAACCGACTGAATGATCGTACCAACTTTTGAGTAGGTATTTGAGGAAAGTTGAAAACTTGTCACATACCTTTCCTATTGCACAATATAATTTTTTTTCCCAAAGATATATTTGAGGCAATAAGCAATTTTTAAATACTGTAGTTTATCGCTGTGTGTTAGTAATCGCTGAAGAGGTAGGCGGAGGAGTGTATTATACTTATGGTGGAGAGCCTATCGCAATACAGCGGGCCCAAATCCAGACTTCGCCTGGTGAATCTAAATTAGAAAAATCCAATAGTGCCCGACCCGGGATTTGAAACTAGGACCTCCCGATCGGCAGTCGCACTTGCAACCAACATGACCATCGAGGCAAGTTAATGTAAAATTGAAAATAATAGATACCTAAGTACCAGATATCTGTCATTACCCCACACTGCACATCAATCTAGACAATTAACAGTTTTAATTAAAATCACAGTATCTGCGTGTAGAAAGGTAGAAATAAACTAAACAAATATGAACTGTAAAAACCGTGCAATGTTAAAAGAATGTCACAAGTTTTTCACATCTTTAGATCTGACATTAAAATAATATTGAAACTTATAACGAAGAATGATGACCTGGTGAAGGAAACGAGCAGATTTTTGAAGAACCAGCGCGAACTACTACACCAGATCAAGTTTATCTTGATCGTGTACTACTCGTTTCATTTAATAAACGATATCTGCATCTTCATACCGGCCAGGGCTATTGGCTTGGAAGATTCCAGCATTGGAACTTGTTTTGGTATTAAACTCTAATATTACAAGCCCTTTAATAATTGTACATTAAATGTACATTTAATAATTAATAAGTAATTTAATCGCACACCTGAGACAATTATGGGAATTTCTAAAAACTTATCAAACAAATAACATCCATGGAAAATGGGAATTTTCATAGAACATTTAAAAATGTAATAGGTGCACTTATCTGTGTCGGGGTAGAGAAAGAATCCATTATAATTTCCAACATTTTACAGGATTAGGACCAATGAATTTAACACCGAATCGGGCGGCATGTATACTGGCGGTCACATTTCAAGAGATAACATCTATTATAACGGTTGTGGGATATGACGTCACTCTCATATTCCTGCTGGCCCACACAACGGCGATGTACAACATTCTCAATGAAGATGTATTGAGTTTAAAAGACATGAAGAACAGTCGTCTTTTGCCATGCGAAGTTTCTTTACGCTTAAAAAATTACATCATACGGCACTCATTTCTTCTACAGACTGTTTATAAATTACAATCCGTTTATAGTTCAGCTTTAGGAATTGGTTTCGGTGTAAATGCTATGTCGTTATCACTGTTTCTGTTCCTGCCAATAGAGTTATGGATGCATTTTGTGCCGGTTGTCTTCTACAGTTTGTGCGTGTTTTTCTTACACTGTTTTCAAGGACAAAGATTGACTACCGCCACTGAGAGATTGGAAATGGCCGTGTACTGCTGCGGATGGGAAAATTTTAATAGCAGGGAGCAGAAATTAGTTTTATTCATGCTGAAACAAACTCAGAAGCCAGTTGTATTGTTGGCGGCCAACGTTGTACCTATACGCATTTACACCTTTGCTCGCACTATAGAATCGATATATCGATTACTAGCAGTCTTTAAATTGTAATTTGTTAGCGTTTCTTTAAAGTGTTAGCGTTATATACTTTCTTCAATACACTTGTTATTACTCTTCTAGTAATTCTAAGATAATTTAAATGTAGATTTACAATTTAGTAACTTCAAATATTAATTTAATTGCTAGTCGTTACAAATACTGAATTTTAAAATATAGAATAACATTTTCTACGCTGCTTTTTATTTGTCACTATGTATTACTCTTTGTAATTATAAGTTTGTCTTCTTTATATGTATAATTATCACACGGCTTAAAAACAGTGTGTAGAGTTCCTGGCTGCCTTTTAATAATAGTGTATTATAGTATAATAAGATAGAAGGTGGTAGCATTTTTTTTAATCATATGTCTTCTTAGATTATTTTACCTTTCTACGCTTATGAATAAATACTGAACATTTTGTTGTTTGTTCATATATTGTGACATACCGAAACTACTAAAATAAGTAATACCCAGTAGTCCTAGGACTACTTATGATGGATCAACATATATCAGGAACACATTGCAAACATGTTTAATCTGTAATCCTTTGTATCTTTACATGTACGTCAGAAATGTTTACGTAAACAGCATGATTTTTAACGATACGTATGTTGTGTTTCAAAAGATTTATACGCCAATATATTCACCTAACTTTATTAAGGTTTTAATACGGCCTATATACTCGTATTTTACGAGTAAGTGATAATAGTAAGAAAAATGTCGTATTCTATTTTACAAGCAGATCCACAAGTTTCCATAGTATCGAATACTATATTGCCTGTATAAATTAAAAATTGCTGCAGTCATTTTAGAATATTCTTCATACTTAAATTGTGAATGTAAGTCTGAAACATTCCATTTGTAAAAATTCCCTATAAAATTTTATTCTAAAGTGTCTTGGAAACATGCTTGATCGTATAAAAGATTCGCTGCTGAATTCAAAATGTCGTCTTCGAGATAACAGCTTGGATAGTCTAGTGTGGTTGGTAAACATAGTGCCAAGTCGCGCTGGATTTTCTATCCTTCAAGACAAAATTCGCGGTACGTTGTAACTTGTCTCGCAAAAGCTTTAGGTTTTCAAGAGGGAACAGTATCTACAAACTAAGGCTGATTTTCAAAACACAAATATATTTTTAAAACATTCTCAAGTATGTGGATTAATGTTACAAGTACAGAGACGTTCAGGATTAATGCGATGTCAGATGTGTGTAGATATTACAACTGAATAAACGTAGCGTTGAAACGAAATAATGTACGTTGAAATTAATTTGTACATTATACTTTGATATTAGTCAACGAAATATGCATAACAAAAAATATCGAGTTTAAATAGGACCTTGGGGATGCCCCATGCCATAATTGTGTATGTAGATATATCACTTCCGATGCGCATCGTCATATCTACATTTAGTATAATAACGAATGTTCAAATTTGCAATGGTTATAATAAGAATAGTATTTTATGAAATATTTCTTTGGCTTGCAGTTAAATACCAATAATACTCACATATGTATATTTTTAGCACCGTTTTGGATACTTCACATATCACTGTTGGTTTACGTGTACGGTGTTGGCAGTGCGGTATTCCAAATCAAGTACGCACAGGGCGCTGGAGACTACATCAAGAGTTATGTCAACATCTCGATACTTGCGTTAACTGCGAATAATAGCTACTGGTTTCTGAAGAAGAGGTATGGTTTTTGTGTTAGACAAACAACTGTTATAAATAAATTATTGGAAGTTTTTATTGCATCATGTCTAACGCCGTCTTGAATATTATTGTAATATTTTAAGTAATTAATATCACTTTACAAAAATCTTTGTTCATTTAACGGTAATCACAACGTTAAATTTCCGCACCCCTGTTAGAGATTAAATTTGATAATGTAGAAATAAGGCAAAGATACATGTTTTAATGGAAGCAATTTGGGATTCTAAAGATCTTATTAGCTTGCAGATGTTTTGTAAGCAAACTTAGTCCTACGACAAAGTTGGTCATAGTACTAAGTTTGAAGGCTTCTGCGAATTCAACAACACAAGTACTGTAGCTTAGTGGTAGGAAGCAGTTCAGGGGTAGTGCCTCTGCAGGAAAGCAGTGTTCCTGGCGCCTTCAGTACCATGTAACCATTTGTGTTTTGTTTCATCATTAGCATTATTAACAATTTTACCGTTCCATATTTCTTAACTTATTATTTCTTTAACAGACCTATCTTAAGAACTATACTCAACATGGTTACCCAAAGCGATATTCTTTCAAGACAGTCTGAGAATTCGAAAGAGAAACACGCAAAATATATGGCGGTCATAAAGAAGATATTGTTAGTTTTTTACGGATTTAACTTAGTGGATGCCTTTTTTATCTATATACCACATCGATCTGATGTGACAAATAATAACTTCTGTATGACACCTTGCGTTGGTAAGTTTGTGACGATTAGACAATTTTAAATTGCGCGGTGCAACATTGACATTTATCGTGGGAGTTTTTAGTTTGAACAGAATAAAATTGTGATCGACTCCGCGTTTTTTCGACAAAGATCGTTCAATTTTAAACTTGGATTAGGTTTAAACACCTCGTTAAAATTTCACCTTTATCTTTTTATTTCGGGAACTAGCCGTATTGCTTCGTGATGTTTTTTCACTTTTATTAACTTGGAATCTTTGTGGTTTAGATTGGGCAATAAGATGTAATACATAGGTACGTGCATATTGAAAAGAAAATGTAATTTCAGGGATAGAACCGTTATCGGCCGCGCCACACAAGCAGATCTGCACTGCTATCTTGGCTATCCAAGAGGTAACAATTATGACTGTGGTCCTTAACTACCAGGCGCTGCTGTTACTCCTAATAGCTCACACTACAGCCACGTACAAGATACTATCTGAAGAGTTCATGACGTTTGATGATGAAGAGAACGCGGCGAACATCGATGATCTTGTGAAAGAAAAGTTGCCGGGACTGATAGAACGTCACACACGAATTTTGGAAATCATCAACATTATTAAATCCCTTTACAACGTGCCGTTAGGAGTGAACTTTGGTTCTAATGCCGTTTGCATTTGTTTATTCTTTTATCTTCCGCTTTACGAATGGGTACAGTATAGTCCTATCTTGATTTATTGTTTTCTCGTATTTTTTCTCTATTGTTTCCTCTGTCAGAGGTTGATAAATGCCGCGGAAGCTTTCGAGAGGGCAGTGTACAGCTGTGGGTGGGAGAAGTTTGAAGTGAAGGCGCAGAAGTCAATCTACGTAGTGCTGCTGGAAGCTCAGAAACCAATAATCGTGCTGGCAGCTGATATCATACCAGTAAACATTTATACATTCGCCACCACCTTGCAAGCAATGTATAAGTTTATAACGGTCGTCAAGTATTAAGTGTCAACACACGATAAAGTACAAAAAGGTGATAGCTAAGTCAATGAGCTGATAATTCTAAAATTTGCAGGTGTAGTGTAAATAGTAGCCGCATTAAATCATGTTGTTAAGGTGGCAAATTTTTAATAATAACAATAATTTATTTAACAACATTTTAGCACTTTGTTTGTAGTAAACGTAGTACAATTAGATTTCATATTATGGAAGTAATATTGTTAAATCTATCCTGATAATACATCTTTGGGTGCAACTGACAAATGAATGAGGTAAAAAAAGTAACATCACGCCTGTAATCCCCGAAGAGGTAGGCAGAGGCATGTAGAACATTCCCACGTTTCACCGGTTACTTTTAAGTTCCACGATGAAGTAGATGGTGAGCCTATTGCCAAAATATGGAATGAGGTAAGTACACAAATACTTAGAGGGGGATGTTGCAGTTCCACTTGGCATACGCTTAAACGTTACTAATGGAGTTAACTATCGTCAAAGTACAAAAAACGTTTTACAAATTGTCACCCTTAATAACTCTTTTATTTGACGAACGTTAAACATACTATGCAATCATTATTACTTAACGTACTCGTACGTTACCTACATTAACCGACATTTTGAAACAACCCGGCCCTTAGATACAAAGCAGGTAACATTAATAAATTGTTCGCCGGACAGATCTTTTTCCAGGCACACGTCTGGGGCACTGCCCGCCTGACCGACATGGTCGTCGCTCTGCCAAACGGATCGTGACGCTGAGCGGAGCGAGCATGTGTGGATCAGTCGGATGAATACTAAAGTAGGAGTAAAAGGAAAGCAAAAAGATAAATCGAATCGCACTCAGCGTTCAGTAATGTTCATTCAGTTGGTATATAAGCCCTACTAATTATAATCACAACAGTGGTTCGTCATCTCGTGTTATATAATGATCAAGTGTAGCAACAGTATGAAAAAGTGATCAGTTTCAAATGTAATGTGTGTCAGAATCATCTCGTCTGAACGTATTTAGTGCACAGCTATGAGGAAGTTCTTCGTATCGCAATATCGTGGATCTATTAATGTTGTTACACATACGTAGGTATGTGGTAAATTTATACCTAAGAAAAAAAGCTGTAAGGATTAAAGCTGTTAGATATTTATGTGTTTTATTTGCAATATCAATAAATAAATTACCGTACGAAATGAATCTCTCATGTCCCATGTCTCATGTTAGTGAACGTATCGTAACTGTTGCGTCAAGGGCCGTAGATTCGGTTTCCAACCAGAATAAAAATTTGTGTAATAACAACAAGTATCTGCTCCGGATATGCAGTTTAAGTATCAGTATATATCAGTACATATCAGTACATATCAGTCCGGTAAGGTTCAGTTACCATAACAAAGTCTCTGGATGCTTAGTTTGATATCAGATGGCTGTGTGTGATGTCCCAAGAACTTTATTAATCTCTTAATTCAAGTGGACATTGCTATCTGGATGAGATGATCCCATGTAGATTTGACAACGTGACAATTAAAAAAAAACTTGTTCAAAATATACACGTTACAAGTTGCGAATAAAGTATATACCTACAATATTTCGATCTTGTTGCTATTGTCAGAATTGTGAAGTAATCAGATTTACATGTAAAGCTACTATCGAACGTACATTTTCATTATCGAAGTTTATCCTTTAAAGTTGAATATAAAGATACAGCCCGCCAAGCCTCACTTGGCCAGCGTGGCAGACTATAGCCTTAACCTCATTTTGAGAGGAGACCCATTTTCCAACAGTTTACCGATAAAAGAATCGAAAAAAATAAATAAAGAAACATACGTAGGCTATTCGCTTTGTTTTTGATCGATAGATTCCAGAAATGGAGGTCAAGAACAGAAACCTGTTTTTTATAGAAGCTTAACTAAAAGAACATTTTAAAAACAAGTCAATGCTTATGACTGCCTCGTTCGTCGTGTTGGTTGTAAGTGCGACTGTCGATTAACAGGTCCTGGGTTCCAATCCCACGCCGATCACTATTGGAGTTTTCTAAATTTTTCTAGTAGTGACTTGGAGTCTAAGTATGAGCTCGATGTATGGCTCACCATCTAATCCACATTAGGACATAAACGTAACTGGTGAGAAGTGAAAGTATAGATACTACGCTCCTTTGCTTACCTCTTCTGGGATTTTAGGCGTGATGCTACGAAAATGCCTATATTATTGGTATTTGGCGAAATTTATGGCACAGAATGTTCCGCAAGTCAGTTGTCAGCTGGCACTGCGTCCGATTTTAGATAATTCACACTTGAAATTCTTCCATGGCAATTTTAGTCGATAACGTCTATGACATTCTTTTTGTACTACCTAATAATTTTATAGAATAACTCCTTCTGGAAGGTCCAGGCTCACTGGGAGATGTTATTAATTTGTTATAGTAACAAAAAGGTATATAATTATTTATGTACACAGGTAGGTACATCTAAGTACGTTCGTTTGTTTAATGTTCCTGTGTCTCCACTTAGTCGTTTAGATTAAAAAAATACCCTCAAACAAAAATATAAATTGTACTTAATGGCAGCATTAAGCGTAGGATGAGGCTTTCGTTGGTTAATTACGGTTATAAACCTAGTACACTTTATGAAATGTTTTTTTTTGTTTTTTTTTCTCCAATGAATGCTTTTCACCGAGAAATGTCATGCACCTATTATTATTACATTTTTCTCCTAAATGGAGCTATTTGTATTAGAATCGTGAAACAACTATTAATTTATGATGAGATAATAATATAAGTGTCGGCAAACGATAATTGGTAACAAGGCTATCAGCCCCATAACTTGAAAGACCATGGCTTGTTTAATAGTAGTCTTGTTGAGTGTTAATTGTTATGTGATAGGAAATTTGTAAGTAAATACGTTAATTGAAGACATTATACTCAGACTTTGTGACAACAAAACGTGTAATAACTGTCTCGGTAAAATCAGATTTAAATGTGTAGTTTAGCGCTATAAAACAAATTAATATATTGATCTGTTCAAAGAGGTTCGATTAACTCAAAACAGTAAACGGAAAAACCGGTGTAACCCGCCGGAACGTGCTAACCACCTCCGCAGATTCTCGACTAGTTTTGTTCGGAACACCATTACGTGCGCACTGCGTCTGGCAGTGCGCTAGTTTCGCCTTTTACCTCACCGCATTCGTGAATTAGTCCAGTTCGAAATTCGCAGATTGAAAAACTTTTGCGTTCCATTTTTGAAATGAAGCTGCTAGTTCTGTGTATTATTATCGTAGCTAATGTAAGTTATAATGGCAAGGCATCGTTGGAAAGTTTTGTGCCTACAGCTAACGTTCTTCTAGCAGATACAACGAAAAATTCAGGTGAAACAGGTAAATTATTTTATTGTGATGGTGAAAGTTGTGTAATTACTAATATTTATTTGACACTTTTGGCGGCTATTTAATATGTAACCGTAAGTAAGATTTAAAAGCGTGTTCAAGTCATGCTTTCACTTTTCTTTGTGCTTAAATGGTATGAACTTAAATTAGCATCCGAAAAGAAAAAGTATTCGTTTATTTATCACAGAAATTAGTGGTATTCCACTACGATAATAATATCAATAATAATGTATGCAGCTCTTGATTAGTGGTAAAGAAATTGAATGCTAGCGATATTTGAGTGTTATTTCTCCTTGGAAATCCGCTTCCGAACCACCTTAGGTGTTATGAAATTTTACTACTCCATTATGAGCACATTTAGACATTGCTCAACCAGTGACGGTTTACAGGCAAGTCGTGTCACCGACCTTGTAAGTTCAACGTCAAACCTCGACGATGCGTCTACGTTTTCGAGATACAGCCAGTCCTACAAGAAGACGATAAGCCGGCTGTTCTCATCAATGGGATGTCGCCTGGACCGCCGATACACGTATGTTTAAACGACGTCGTCAGCGTCAAAGTGAAGAACATGCTGCCCGAGCAGGATTTGACGATCCATTGGCACGGGCTGGAGCAAAAGGGCACCCCTTACATGGACGGTGTACCAATGGTCACCCAATGTCCTGTGTCGTACGGATCTACCTATGAATACGCATTCATTGCGTCGTCACCGGGAACTTTCTTTTATCATTCTGACTCAGGTGCGTAATGGAATTCAATTAATTCGATAACACAATATTTATTATTTGTAGATATTATTGTTTCGTCAATGAATCGTAGATAGAACGAACAAAGAATCATAGATAAAATTGTAGTAAGCAATGTAGATAGAACGTAAAATGAATCGTATAACATATAATGAGTCGTAGTTGGTACGATATCAAAAATACGAGAGATCCCAATACAAAAAATCTATTTTGCACAATTTCATTACAAGTCATTTTAAAGCGCTATATGAAATATATGTTATATGTTGAGTTAAAAAAAGCAAATATATGTATGTTGGTTTAAATTGCTTAGAAGGACGTATGACGTCACTTGATAATCCATTTTTTGCTGTAACCACCTTCGGAGTATTCTCTGACCTCCACAACACTTATGATACTGTAGGTATATATGTTTATTTTGTTTCAATTCATTATAGTCTTTTATAATTTTACAATACGGCTCATGATCCTCCGTAGAATTATTTAATATAAATGTACCTAAGACTTAACCAAATCTTATCTAAAAAATATATATTTTTATTATTTTCAATTTAGACTTGTGACCAAACAATTGATATATGAATCTTCAATAACGTATTACATCTGCAAACCAATCCTTCTAATGTATATGGAAACTGGAAACTGTATCACATTGGATGTCGCTACGACTAAGTGTTTGAATTTATGTTGTTCCCGTTCTATTTCGAAACATTGGCCGCCATTTGGACAGCTTCTCAAGACATTTAACAGCAGTTAATAATTACAACATCGCTTAACTTCTCTGCCATAGCACGGAATATTTCTTGACATTTTTCTATTAAACATCTATTCAAACTTGGCTTTTTAGTTACAAAAATTGATTATGACTTGCAAATGTGCTAGCGGAATGAATTTAAAATATATGAATATCGTTACAAATTAAATATCAAAAAATAAATATATGAATTTCAATGTCTGAATAATAAGTAGGTAGGTATACAAATAATGTTGAAGAATAACTCCAAGTTGGAATTAAATCGGCGTAGTAATCCACTTTGACTTTCCCAACTCCAGAAGATACCTATGCATATCCAACGCTGGGACGTCGAGAAGGCTGACGGGTTATGACGCAATACGTGAATGGCTTTCAATTCCACAGTGGCCCAACAAAGTGATGGAGTGTATGGTTCTCTGATCGTGGACCAGCCCCAGCCATTGGAGCCGCACATTTCATTATACGACTATGACCGCGGTGAGGAGGCTACACTGATCATGGCCGCGAAGTTCCCCACTTTGCTGACCGGGAAACTAGAAGATTTGAACCGTATGCGACCAACTTCACTGCTTGTGAACGGCAACGAGAACAATTCGAAGTAAGCCATTAATTTGTTCTTGTTATCATTTGTATTACATCCTCACGCCAAGTTCCCTACGGCAAATGGCATAGGCAGAGACTCTGTAACGCATGCCAGTCTTCTTCTGGCTTCTTCT
The DNA here is from genome assembly GCA_018246595.1 of Mimoniades nurscia nurscia. Classification (NCBI taxonomy): domain Eukaryota; kingdom Metazoa; phylum Arthropoda; class Insecta; order Lepidoptera; family Hesperiidae; genus Mimoniades; species Mimoniades nurscia. Next base: position 19,697 of record DWFO01000480.1, read on the forward strand.
GATTCCCCCATTAGCACATCGGCATTTACATTCATCGTTATTTACATTGATGTAATTTACATCACGCATCACATGTGTATGCTATGTTAGTGTAAGATCGAAGTCCTTTTGTATACAAGTAACGTTTGTATGACTAATAAATATTTTAGTAATGCTGAACTCATTTGAAGTAGTTTATAACTATTGCTTGAGAAATAACGTGATCCATTAAAATCGTAAAAAATTTAACTACTTTGTAATAATAATACTGAATATTGACAATGTAAATAATAAATATGTTCATTGTATTTATTTATTTGACGATTTTAAATAATAGTCATTATTTATTACTTTACGAACTTTTGAAATTTTAAAATTGAAAAGGCCTTCAAATCGTAACATTATTGCATTTTTATGTAATTAACTACACAGAAATTACGATATGAACTACGATTTAAACAACGTATACGTAAACGGTGTGTGTCATTACCAAGACCATTTGATTCATATCATTGTAAGAAGTAAAATAACGCCTGTAATCCCCGAAGAGGTAGGCAGAGGAATGTAGAACACTCCCACGTTTCACCAGTTAGTTTTAAGTCCCACGATGGAA
>DWFO01000481.1:0-20287 GCA_018246595.1 Mimoniades nurscia nurscia
AAAAAAAAAAAAAAAAAAAAAAAAAAAAAAAAAAAAAAAAAAAAAAAAAAAAAAAAAAAAAAAAAAAAAAAAAAAAATAAAAAAAAAAAAAAAAAAAAAAAAAAAAAAAAAAAAAAAAAAAAAAAAAAAAAAAAAAAAAAAAAAAAAAAGGTAGCGGCACTGCGCGTATATTTATGTATATTGTACAATTTTAATGTAAAGTGTGATGTCATTTAGTAATACCAGTGGATGAATTTGTCTTTGACAATTATAGTCAAAGGCGAGGTGTAGCAATGAGCTGTACAATAAATTGTTTAGAGGTGGGCGTGTGCTACACTCTTCTGGGCTACTAATTTGGGAATTATAGAATTATCGTGTTACATTTTTATAAAATGAACTATACTTAATAACACAACCGCTAATTACTGAAGCTATCACAGCTGGAATTTTCAGACAGTTATTTAATAAGATGTTAGCTTAATGGATATTTCGGCGGGTGTACAATTATTTTAACTAGCATCTCTATTAATTATCACTGTTGCAAAATATGGCGCGGGCATTACGCAGTTCGTAGACCCTGGCTAGCAAGTAACACAATTAGCTTATAAGCAGTAACATCACGCCTATAATCCCCAAAGACGTAGGCAGAGGAATGTAGAACACTCCCACGTTTCACCAGTTACTTTTAAGTACCAGGATGGAATAGGTGGTGAGTCTAATGCCATATACCCGGCACATATCCAGACTCCGAGCCACTACTAGAAAATCTACATTAGAAAATTTATTGGTGCCTGACCCGGGAATCGAACCTAGGACTTCCCGTTCTTGAAAATGACTGAGCTTGTGGCTGCAAATCTATATGACTTTACCTCACTGGCAATAAGAATTGTACGCTCGAAAAATATCAAATCAATTCATCTATAAAAGACGACGCCGTTTAAAACTGTACAGATTCGGCTCTCAAGTGCTGGCTCGATCACAGAGAGCGATATTTTCATAACTGAAAGAGGCGTCGCGATTATAAAACTATATTGAACATTGAGGTCAAGGTTTGAGATCTCAAGCGTTGCTCCATTTCCTTCTTTGAATTTTTGAGCAAGTGCCTCACAATTATGTTTTATTCCCTTACAGTCGTAAAACAATGGGCGAGCGACCGTTAAATTAAACGGAAACACTTGGCTCTTAAATAGCAGTGAGACTGCGACGCATTGCAAAGTGTCTGCGGTTAGTTGGTATTTTAGTGGTGGTTATTATCATTATGAGACAGTCAAGTTAACGGCTGGACATGGGCCTCCCCTGAAGGATTTTTTCCCTTAGTTCCATGCTAGTTGAGGTTCGCATAGCACGACTTCACGCATCGTCGACGTTGCTGCCCATAGGAGGCCACGGCATTTAGTCGTGCCCAGGTACGTGGCAGTATACCGGCTTAGTCGTATTTCACAATACCTGAGTATCCCCGTATGGGGTCTGCGCCTTTTGAGGATGTATTTTAATGTAGTGTGACACTGAAGACAAAACATTGTTCACTTACATTATTGTGACTGATTGGAAATAAGTACATATATGAATCTTAGTGAAATTAATAATACTCCTTAAATTGGCAGCAAACAACCGTGAGAAGAATTGTGAGTTGTGAGTTATGAGAGAATAATATTAGGTGGCGTTGTATACATTTCTAAATAAATATCATGTTTTGTTTCTACACAGATATAAGTACACGGCTATCACTTACCGGCTCTAAACTATTCGATGAATCATTAAGAGTTAAAAAATCTTCTACTCGTATATTCCAACTTTAATTTCGATCTGTACAGTCCAACCACTTCTCGATGTCTATCAGATAAAAAAAACCTGTGCGCAAAACGTGACCTCGAAACTTTAATTTCACTTAAAGAAGTTTTCTTTCAAAATTCCGAAGGGATTACGTTTTATTTCCTATCAGCTGTAAAACAATGGAGCAACGGCCATTAAATTTGCGAACAGTACGGCCGCAGAATATGAAGTATTAGCGAAGAGCTGTCGAATGTTTCAGGAAGTTTCACGAGGGAGGAAAGAAAAAATTTATGTCTTAAATTCAAATGTTTTTTTATGACACATTCATAATCATAATCATAATTTTTTATCCGTCCACTAGACACGAGTCTCCCGTCAGAATGTCGACGGTTCAGGCCGGAGTATGCTACGTTGACTCTTCGCGGATTAGTCGACAATTACAGGGTGCATTAAAGTCATTTGGAAGTTATATTACTTGCAACTAAGGGTCGTAAATATGGACAACAATTTATATTGCTCAATATTTACAATATGATTATAGTAATAGGAACTAAAGATTACTTGATCTTATTGGATGCATTTTTACTATATTTACATTATAAACCAATATTATATTAATGTTAAACACAGTAAAGGCCTCTTGAGCCAGTTCGTTTTAGACCCGTTTTATTAATGCTCTACTGTAATTTTAAGTTTACATCCCTGTTGCAAAGCATAGCATAGTACATATTTGAAATGGCCAGAAACCGTCTATAATGAAGGCCGGTTTGATCACCAATAGCCAAATCGATACTTGGTACTGCTTGTATCGAATATTTCGCACTCCTTCTGTAACTTTCTAATTTATTTTTTGTAACTTTACACAACTTTCATACCTTCTCAAACATGTTCGGCGGCCCTCGGACTATGACGAGGAGATGCGCGATCGTTTTATTTTGCACTGTTTCAATTTATTCAACAACTTGTTCGGTCATCGTTCCGACCGCTGTTCTTTTTTCACTAATTCATTCCTACTCCAATTCTTCTATATTTATTTATCGTGGGTGAGTCAAATCCGTATTGTAAGATTTTAAATTACAAATGTCGCTCAATTTATATTTAATGTATTGAATGAAATACAACTGACTTAAAGAGAGAGAGATTAAATAGATTTAGTTGTTTTTCCAAATCTTTTTCAAAAATAAAGCTTTACAACTAGATAAAAGTAATATCGGAAAAGTTAATAGGAATAAACTGCAAAAGTGAAAAAACATTTGCCATCAAAGGTTTAAGTAGGCATACATGTATAAACATTTTTTGTTTTTATATATGTACTATTTCATATTACTAGAACTCAATAAATTATAGGTTTTCATCATATTGAAAAAAATATATACACTTCTGTAGGAAAGAAATATACACTCTGTCAAGGTTTTCCTTGCTAGCACTGGATTGTATTCCTGGCGAGCGTTGATTGAGACGAAGCGTTAGTAGCACAAAGTAAGTGCAAACCTCATCGCCCACGGCGACTAATGCGTTTGCCGTGTCTTCTAACGAAATGTACATAGTTTTAATACACCACGTACAAGCTATTGCATAATACACAGAATCCCATAGACATTTCTCCACTAATTATACATAGGTATGTATGCATGATACGATGTTATACAATATGTTCTCACCGGTCTCTCTGAAACTGGAAAAATTGTACATTGCTTAATTAGTAATATATTGAAGATATTGCTGATACGAAAAAAATGAGATCTTACCGTTCCCTTTGAAACTTGAGCGACTGAACCCGTTGGGGCAACTTTTGCCGGAAGGTCCATAGGTGGAGCTGGTCGTCAGCGCAGGCGGTGACGATGCCGCCCTCGTTGACCAGGAAGCGCGCGTGCAGCACCGCCTCGCCCGCCTCGTGCCGGACGTGCGCGTCCACACCCGGACCGCCCAAACTGAATGCTGATTAAGGAACTTACTACATTTGCACATCAATGCAAATGGTAAAATAAAAGGACGATCTACGATATATGTCAATGTTTGGTCACCAAAATATTAAAATGACAGAACGATATATAGTATTAAGTAATCACAAAATATCTTGCACCTTATGGAGCGAATAAAGTTAATGATTATGAATAAGATTGTACTCGTAGTTTACATTACATTGTGTTTTCCATACAAATGAATTAGAGGAGTATATGGGAATAAAACATTATGTAATTAAATTAATTATGAAATTGTATTGATATTTTAATTGTCTTGAAGATGCTTTACAAGTGACAAGCGAGTCCGCAGCTTGATTTATTGTCATTATTGGAGTCGTGATTGATTTACACGATCTCGGTTTGAGATGGGTAATACATACAAACATATCTTCATGCGTAGGTGTTGGAATGGGGGCGTAGGGTCCCTGGCGGATAATAATAGAATTATTTTGGTATCATCAATGGTAAAGTAAATATGTATGAGGGGAAATTTATTCATTTATTTTAATATTTTGTACCGCTATAAAATAATGAATAAACGAAATGAGTTCTGGCCTGAGATTATGACAGTTCTCAGGAGTAAGAATGTATCCGTGACTAACTTTAGATATCAATTGATTATAACTGGCCTCTCAGTAATTCGTAGCAGCCGGTCTTATGTATATTCCACTCATAGTAATAATTTTGTTTTCTATGATCCTATGACCAACGGATACAAACAAAAACTGTAATTATCAACCAATATTTAGTAATTGGCGTTAACATTGCTATTCCTACAGTCATGTTAAAGGTTGGTTGCAGATTTTACGGGTGGCGACCAACCACGTCAAGAGATGAAACAAAATATGACAGATGACAACAAAACATATAGTAGGTACATCATAGCATAAAAGATTGATATGTTTCTCTTGTTACCTACAAATTTAATTTTTTTAATCAATCTGTTCATAAAGACCAATGCAATTAGTTAAATGCTTTATTTATACTGGGGGTAACCAGCCATATGAGTCTAGCCCAATTTTTATGTTTTATTCGACACGTTCTCTCTTGCTTTTCTTTTTAATTAGCTAAACATGGAATCTCTCCCAATCAGTTGTATTGCTAGTTGGTTAGGATGGATATTTATAAGTTATCTCGCTCAAGTTATTGCACTGAAGTTAGTCCACTTTAGTTAGTCCGCTTAAGTTAGCTTACCTAAGTTGGCCCGCCTAAGTTAGCTAACCAAAGTCAGCTCGATTAAGTTAGCCCACTTAGGTTAGCTTGCCTAAGTCAGCTCGCCTATGTCATCCCGCTTAAGTTAGCCAGCTTAAGTAAGCTCAACTTACGCTTGTCATCCACGAAGAGGAAGGCAGAGGAATGTAGAACACTCCCACGTTTCACCAGTTACGTTTACGTCCCCTTATCGAATAGGTGGTGAGCCTATTGCCATACACTGGGCACATATCCAGATTTCGAGCCACTACTAGAAAACCTAAATTCCAAAATTTAGTAGTGCCCGATCCAGGAATCGAACCCAGGACCTCCCGTTCGGCAGTCGCACTTGCAACCAACACGACCAACGAGGCAGTCAAAAATACAGACAAATAATTCAATGTCGCTATTCAACATTGTCCTTGCTAGCCTTTGGGAAAATACTACAGAACGAAAAGTTACAGTAATAGTTAGAATTGATAAAATCTGAATATTCAAATATCTGAATTTGTAAGTTCTAGACAGACAACATGTTTGGTAAGACAATACACAACTTCGAGGTCGGTAAACATTTCAATTTTTCAATAGTTTTTCTTTCATAGTAAAGCGGTTTGAGCATGTTTGAGTCTTAACTAAATCTTTTACTTTCTTTAACGAAGCGTAAAACGAAAAGCGTCAAACTTTTTCGATTTCCAGCAATAGAGGAAGGACGTAGCGGACTCTAAGTGGAACGGACAAGCGACTCGCAATAAACAAGCGCTCGCTCCGTATCGATTTTTCGATTTAGCTTCCCCCTGCAGATAACGACAGAGGTAACCTCGGCTAAATACTGTCAACGTGCTCTAGTCAATGTAAGAGATTCAAATATACATATATTGGTCAATCTCATATGGACTCTCAAGACACGTATTGAAATGAAAACACGCCAATAGGCCAAACGAGATAAATTGAGAAAGTAAGTAAGTAAAAAATCAAGATATAAAGGTTAAGACTCTTTACATTTTGATTTTTTTTCAGTGGACTTGAGTTTTTAATAAATAAATTGAAATTCATTAATTGTTTTAGACGATTGCAGTATATATGTACATTGAAACGCAAACATTATTTACTGAAAAAAAAACACCATGTAGATACAGATCTTCATTTAACGATGCAAAAAGATTTAATACCTTTAAATAAGCATTTAAAGATTTATATCGAAATCCTTGTCTAGAAATACAAAAAAAAAAGATTAAGAACCTACTCTTCATCTGAATGACTAAATACACTAAAGATCTAATAAATCGTTCCAATAAAAATGCTAGTCAATTAGACAATAAGACCGAATGGGACCGATAAAAAGTCCAATAAAATATAGTGTGGCATTAATAAAGATATATTGGTAACAGTAGGAGTTTCCTTTGATTGGGCTGCGATTTATTGTGCGGAAATGCCGTTAGTCGGTAATATTTCCGCCCCGCACTTTGTTCATTTTCCCTTTTTTACACAAAAAAGGGCGTGTGACGTCTTAATAGAATTAGTTGTTCAAACTTTCTCAGATATGACACAGACTAAAAACAACTCGTACAAGTTCTATTAAGTAGAAACAGTATACGAATCTTGCACCTATATTGCACTGTTGTTATAAAGAAACGAATGGAGGATATGATTAGGGCGACTGGGAATTTTTATACTATACTGAATTAGTTGTTAGCGTAGTTTTATAACGTGATGTGGAATTTGATTACTGTTCTAGTTACATTTTTAAAAAGAAACATGAGGTAAATCAATCTTAAATCACTTTTAATGAATTAGAGCCTCAGTCATATCGATTGCATTAAAACAATTAAGACATTGTTTTGAAAAGCATATCAACCTACTAAATTCGTAAGGAAACGTAATATCACCCTTGTAACCCCCGAAGGGGTAAGCAGAGGAAAGTAGTACATTCCTCACGTTTTGCCAGTTAGGTTTGCGTTCCACTATGGAATAGATGGGGCCCCAATTGCCATACATCGGGCACTAATCGGAGCCACTACCAGAAAATCTACATTACAAAAAATCATTAATGCCTGATCTGGGATATGAACAGAGGACCTCCCGATCGGCAGTCACACTTTCAAACAACACGGCCAACTAGACAGTCATTCGTAAGTAAATTCGTAAGAAATAGTACAATACTCGGACAAGGCAATTAAGCAATTTCCGATGCTGAAGAAATGATAGCAGTAATATTTAATGAAATCAGCGAGGAATATTGATGAGAACAGCACAGCTCATCGATAAGACAAATGGTCGCGCCGCTCGCCCTGCGGAATCGACGCATAACCCCAAAACGGTCGCATCCGCCGCCAATGATATATGCGAGGGTATTTCCTGACACCGGCCAGTAGCTACTTGATTTAGCGGAAAGTCAGATAAAACCTAATGCGAACAACAAAAAATATATCACAATACCAGCGCCATAAATATGACGGCCTGTCGTAAACCTTTATGTCTGTGCGTCGTTGTTGGCACGAGAAAAATGGAGCTTGCGATACAAATAGAAAAACTAAAACATATTTCTGCTATCCACGTAACCTAACGGCATTTTTGCGCGGCGCTCATATTGTTCAGGTGCCGAGCGCGTGAAATGTGCTCGGCGCTGGAATATATGAAAAATGGACGTTGAAATTGATATTAAGCGAGAAATATATACAGCTTAGAGCATCTATCAAATCGCCTGAGCCTTTATATTAATATATAAATGTTACCAATAAAGATATTTTGTATCTAATATAATCAATTACAAATTTCATTTATTCATTCGTATGTAACACCTAAGGCAAGGTAGGTATACAAGAGCGTACTTAATGCGTAACGGCATTCACCTTCACTCATCTCTGGGTTCTTGACACATTTAACGTTTCGTCTAAATGACATTGTTGTAAACATTGTGCTGAATTTTACACAGTAATTAGATACAATGCCTAGCACGTGACACCAGACTGTTACAAAAATGAAATTCATCGGGCGCACCAGGAACTGGGCTATTAATATTCGTTAGGTATACAATATAACGTGTTTATTAGAGCAGCGCCTATAAATCCGACAGGGTGCACGCAGGGTTGCCACATATCAAAATATATATGAAGGGGCTGAGCAAAATAAATCTTAAAATTTATCGGTTTTCTAATGTTACCTTCTACAAAAATATATATTGATTGAATATTATTGATCGTGTACATATTGCAAGCCGATTCGTTTAAAAGCTGCTTTACAATTTTTTTTACACATGGTAAAAAATTTTTGAAAATTCCCTCAAATATCTGATGAATTAATCAATATACAAATACTTACATTTAGCTGTTTTTAAATTCTATATTGAATATGTTTTCGATAGAAGGTGTACAAACATAGCTGACATCCCTCGCCGAGGGCGGTGGCGGATTGGCCGCAGAATGGCCTCAGCGCGTGCCGAGTGAGCTCTAACAACGTTCTTCAAACCTACTACAACGCTCCACCACTTTGATTTACTCACCGGATTACGACGGCATGCGCTACCAGCTTATAATAGTGTGTTAATATGCTTGTTCAAATTAACTCCTGCAAATATTACGGCCAGACTCTTTACGGTTGAGTAAGACTAACACAACATTTTGTATTTTATTGACACCAGTTGAGTAAGACTAACACAACATTTTGTATTTTATTGACACCAGTTGAGTAAGACTAACACTACATTTTGCATTGTGTTAATGTCGTTTTGAATTATAACTTTCAAGCTAAGACATTTGAAGATGAAAAGAAAATCTTGAACAAATTCAAAAAAGTACATAGATAATAGACCTTACTCTTTTCAACAGTAACTTATCTTGTAAAAAAACGCAAATCAAAAAGATTTTTTTCTGATTGACGGTTACCTGGTGAAATGTGAGGGTGTAACATTTCTCTGCCTACCTCTTCGGGGATGACAGGCGTGATGTTACGTGTTACGACGATATTAAAGTTATGATACAAGACAATGCTCCTATTCGATTCATTCTATAAATCCCCTAATTTAATTTTCTTACCCCTAACTATTACGAAAACAGATAAAAATAGTCTGAAAGTGTTCTAGATACGCTCACTATTCGAATTTAAATCAACCATGTAAATACTAGTACCTATAAATTTGAATTCAAATGTACATAAAATAAAGTTCTTATGGCAGTATAATTTAAAAAAATCTTAACAAATTTAAGTCATAATTCAACAGTGTAGACTGTAGAGTATGAATGATAATAACAAAACGTATGTTGGCAATCCGTCGAAAAGCACAACATGCATCCCCTAAGTATCGTGAGTTATGGAGTGGTTAACGTACAACAGTTACGGGGCGGTGCGTTATCGCGTTTCAAGTCGACTGCGCGCTGACCGCCGACACCGCCGCTCGTCCATCATAACTCATAACTTAGCGCTTACATCGACAATATTGCGCTGTTACATCGCGATCTATTCGTGTGTAGAAACAACTAACGACAGTATTGCGTACTTACACTGCGTATCCACTCATCTGTAGTCAGAGTTAACAGAAAATATTGTGTTCGCACATCGCGGGTTTAGTCTGTTGTATGAGGAATTAATCCAATTGACTACGATTTATATTGAGTTATAAAATATACAAACACACATATCTTAAAGCTTGGTGGTTCGCGAGATTTCTTTTTAAACATGTGACCTCATCTTTGATCGTGTTGGTTGCAAGTGCAGCTGCCGATCGGGAGGTTCTTGGTTAAAATCCTGGGTTGTGCGCTATTAAATTTTACTAATTTAATTTTTTAGTAGTGGCTCGAAGTCTGGCTTTGTGCCTGGTGTATGGCAATAGGCTCACCACCTATTCCATAGTGGGACGTAAACGTAACTGGTGAAACGTGTTCTACACTCCCCTGCCTACCTCTTCGAGGATTACAGTTACTGTAACAGGGGATAACAGTTACGGGGATTACAATTACAGTTGTTTGCGGGGTAAACAGGGAGCCCCGTGTACGAAATATCTATATGCTATTAGACCCGCTTGACATCTTCTATATTCATTACTTTACAAGTTTATCTTCTTCTTCCTTTTTTAGTCATTTTCAGACTATTTTTCCTTTTTTTTAGTTCACTCTTTTTTATATTAAACATCACAATACTACACGAATTACCTACACGTGTAACAAAATGTTATAATTACAAAACGAGAATGCTTTCCTTTCGCTTGAATAATCAATTAAATCACACACCTTGAAGAAAAGATAACTGCCAATTTGTGCGGCCTGGAAATGAAAAAATTGATCTTACGTGTGTCAGTAATTCAACAGCGAGCTACTGAGTAGTCAAAGGCAGTATTTGTTGTGTGTCGCGCTAATCGGCTTAAACACCCGATTCAACACTTCTATTGAGCCTTTTGGCTCGACAGAATTGAAGGCGTTTGGAGAATTCATCGAAATTAATTCTCAGTTTGTTTGCCTATTGTGGAACTACCGACGGCCTCGCCTTTGTGTCGAGGGTTATTATTTATTTAATAGACGGTGACATCTCTTTGTCGATATGTTCCCAATCGACACACGGAGGCGTTAGCTCTTTGTGGAGCGGGTATATACCGGCACTGTGGATCACACACACACGCACACATATACACGCACATACATGGATATTTCATGTATTATTATAGTATATTCTTATTCTCTCGTTGTTTCTTTTACGTAAAAAATCTCCTTAAATCATATAAAAAATATAGCAACGTATACCGAAGTAGGTACTTCAAATGCTCGGCTATTGTATGTATGTACGCTACATTACAATTTCCTTACGTTATAGATTTTTAAGGATTTTTACTCCATACTTTACTTGTAGCTTGGGTGTGTGAGTGACAAATAGTATTACTCATAGATTACTACAACTGTGATAACATACTCGTAGCACGTAGGTATTGCTTTCACCCTGCAAGTTTAAATAATCGATGTGATGAAATCTTTGGTAAATTTTTTACGCAAACATGTAAAACATCGAGCTAGTCAGTGAAAAAATTTATTAACGTGATTTCTGTTTTTAAATAAGAATGAGAGTCTGGCTTTCAGCAAACATTTCGCTTCAATTATACAGATAATATCAGCATTAGACATTTTTTGCTCTCACATTTGACGGTCAAGAAAAAAATCACTAATGTAAAGTCCATAAGAAAATTAACATATCAGTATTCAAGTAATAACGAAGCTCGGCGCAGGTCGTAATATATCAAAGGTAACACTCGATAAATACACTATGAAACAGGTGCAAGAACAACATCGCGGTGCCGGCGAGCAAGTATTTCAGTAATCGGGTCGCAAGCTATCGCTCGGCAGCCCACGATTAGATAAATGCGGGATCGGCAAATATTTAACCAACAAACAATGGTCAGTCACATCGCGTCCGTCTCCTATTGACTACCTCGCCTATAACATTTTTAACACAGCCAGGAATACGCAGATTCCTCGTAATGCGGGGGATTTAATATCCCTCCTACAGTATGAATGATTTTGTATTAACTTTATGACTTACAGTTGACGACTTCAGATTATGGCTTAACCCCATCTCATTCGAAGAGAAGACGTGGCTCTAACAGAGTAACGAGTAATAATGACCGTACATATGAAATCGCAGATCAAGTGATAGAATATACGTAATGATATTATTCATATATCAAATCAAATCAAATTGCATTTATTCAAAATTGGTTCCTTAGAACACGTTTTGTACGTCAAAATGAAACTACCATCGCCTCGGAAAATGCCTCGCTATGAGATGCGGCGGAAGAAACACCAAAGCTGTGCTTGCGCATCTTTTAAAATAAGCCTTTATCTTACAATAGTACAATACTAACTATTTTATATATTTATAATTAATTTTATGTTATCGTAAATGTCTGCAACTTTTCAACAATTAAAAACGTAAGTTCCTGCATAAGGACGATCATAGAAAATGATATTAAGAACATTTCAATCTCAGCTAGGTATTAATAAAGCTAGAAATAATATAAATCGATTGATCTTCAGGTTACACTTTAAGCAAATAAATTAATGAATACAAGTTTGTTTTAAGCCTTCCCACTTTCAGACGAAAGGCGTGTCGAATAGTTATATTGTACTAATACGGTTACCAGTTAATGCTGCATAATATCTACTTTGTACATTACGCTACGTAACTCGAGCCCCACTAAAATTTGCAAAGTTGAAGTCCTCTTGAAGTTTCTGTAGTAACACGATTTTGTCATGTAACGTAGTTTCTTATTTAACCATATTTAATACTGTAAAGATATACCAAGAAAAGAGACAATCCAAGCATAATGTTGTAATGCTTTGCTCATAACATTGTAAGGTATTTTAATTTGTAATATTTCTATATTATCTACTTGTATTCAAAGTTCTTCGTAATGGACTAACATTTTAAATGAACTTTTTACAAATGTTGGATTTATGTTTTATTGCTTTAAGGTGTCGTTAATTTATTTTTTTCTAATTTGGTATTTTCATGACATAGCAGTCTCTATTTAATTGTTAGTGACAACTTAGACGTCTATCTGTCTTACTGTTAAATATCTCTATATTTTTGTACTATCATCACCATCATCAGCCCATTTCCGTCCACGGCTGGAAATAGACCTCTCCAATAGCACGCCACTGAGCTCGGTTTAGTTTAGTACTATACATTAAATTAATGGTGCCTCTATATTCCAGGAGAGTAGGTAATAAGAACAGCTTCAGGAAATCAGGACAGTAAAAAAAGAAAGAAATTTCTTAATTATTTTATATTCACATAATAATTTATATGTAACAACTTTTTTACAAATGGTAATATACAATTTTATATGTTTCGGTAAAATTAGACAAAATTAGTTTATTTTATCACTCGTATAACTTAGCGTTTATTTTGTGGATGTTTAATAACGCTGCAATTTTCAGAACTTTACTGCTTGCTTGCTTATTTGTTTTTATTTCATCAGGAGATCTCGAATAATTTCATCTAATTTTTACCCAATAACAACTAAATATTTCGACTAGTACCTATATGTATGTCTCCGTTTATCTACTCGTCAGATATAATTGACGGAATAGAATATTGTACAAGTGCACACTTGTCACTCATAAACTTATAGGCAAATCAGATAAGAGAATTGTCTGCAAAGATACGATATAATACAATTATTATTTAATTTATACCAAATACGATAACATGTACAGCGATGGAGAAATATACTAGAGGCGGTAGCTACCATCGCTCATTAGCGATCTCTACCAGGTCTCTACCTGACACCCGATGGGCACACAGAACACACACACAGAAGTCGACTGTTAAATGTAAAAGAAGCAAATAATGGTCATGTACATTTGAGATATAACATAAAACGCCTTTAATATATTAACAGTCGAAATTGTACTCATGATAATTGTACATAAAATAAACTGTAAATTACTGTTTGTTGTGGACTATACAATAAATATAAGTTCAGTCATACACACAACAACGCCTCTATTATATGATTTACCTTTGCTGAAGTACCTACAATATTTTCATGCTAACCGCTACACGTACGAGTAGCATAACTTAATATTTAGTAGGTTTAAATTTAAATATACAACATACAGTTCTATCCTTACCGATACTATGCTGTTAGCCTGCTGGCTAACAGTAAATTTTCATAATATTTAAAGTATGCACTTTATAAACTCTTCTGTAGAATATAATTTACATAAATATTTATTTCCTAGGCATATTCGACTATGATAATACTGAACCTTACAACTAAATATTGCAATATGATAAAATCTGGTCATTTCTCATAATATTAGATACCTTAAGTCTAATGTTTTACTGACTTTTTACAGTAATATACAAATGGATTAAAACTGGAATGTACTAAATCACTTCGTCCAGGACATGAAGCCTTTAACTAATATAGCCGAGATCCGAATTGTCCGAGCGAACGCTACAAATATTTTTTATGTAAAACCATTTTATTATAAATGTACTTATTAAAATCGTTTAACGTTGTTTGCATTGTAAGCTCGGCTCGCTAAAAAAATAGGAACTGGAAACACCTTAACAGAAACATCATTACGAATTTTTTTTTCCGTCAATACTAGTATTCGAGTAAAAAAGACTAAAAAAAACTGTTTATTTATTGATCCACATATCACGCTGCGTATGACTTCTAAATATTTTCGATCGATTTGTTTAAAGATAGTATTATTTGCGAAAAGGATGGTTACGACAAATAACTCTACCGATCAGTTTCTATGTACCGCTCACGTCGCTACATCTTATCAGTGGTCATATGAACCGATCGCATGCATCACTTAGATAAGGGACAATCGCTAAGAGAACATAATAATATATTTATATTGATAACCAGCGCACATAGTACATAGAAACAATACAGCAATGTTTATACGAAGTTTGAAAAACATAGGTAACGATATTTAAGGAACAAACGATTCTACAACGACTAGTAAACCACAATCCAAGCGAAAACGGTCATGTACGTTACCACCAGCAACCGGGCTGGGCCGCGTGTGGGCCAGTCATCGGCGGCTGGTGGTGCATCGGCTGGTACGGAGGCAAGGACATACCCAGCGGCGGGAGGCCGTCCGGCTTGCTAAGACACGGCCTTCCATCCTTGACTAGGACTGGTACTGCCACTCGCCTCGGGGAGTTCAAGCCCCCGACATTCAAATCACCCTTTTCTTGTACCGCCCTTTTCGTCTTGTACCTGTGGTTTTGGAACCATATCTTGACTTGTGTTGGGGTGAGGCGAATGAGGCTGGCGAGGTGTTCTCTTTCGGGCGCCGAAAGGTACCTCTGCTGACGAAACCGTCTTTCCAGTTCGTAGGTTTGCGCCTTTGAGAATAGGACGCGGCGCTTCCGCTTCTTGTGCGTCAAATTCAGATCGCCCGTGGTGTTCGGCGGATGTTCGTGGTCGTCGTCGTCGTGATCGATGTCGTTGTCGTGGTCGTGTTCGGGGTCGATGTCGTGGTCGTGTCGCGTGTCGGTGGCGGGCGGAGAAGAGGCAGACGCACCGACGTACGACAACTCGGAGGCTCGGGAAGTGCTGTCCGGACTCGCTTGCTGACCAATCACACCTATGACAATGAAGAAGTTTGTTTAATATGAATAAATCTAATAATCTATCTATCTAATATCTATCTATCTAATCTATGAATTAATCTAATGCTCGTACAGATCATTATAATATATATTTCAAAAGATTCCATCAGTAGTGTTTTGAATTACTCATTTTTATATTTTCCATGTAAATTTTAAAATGTATCCATGTAAATCTAATCATTTTAACCTGTGAAATATTAAAGATATCTGAAGCGATTTAGCCGTTGCCGCTATGTTCTATGTTAAAGGAAGTGTAACAATGTAAACTAGACCTAACTTAACCATTATGGTTAGAATCACAAAACTATAATTAGGTACATTTGCCCTCAGTCCAATATTTCAATGTGAATTGCTACTGTTCTGTGTTGCAAAGTACAATTCCTCATTTACTTTACATTATTACAAACAATTTTTCATTTTAGAATTGAGATTAGGATAAGGAGTAAATATAGCTGGTGTAAAACTTTCCTCTACCTACCTATGACCTACCTAATTACCGGCGTGACGTTACGAAAATAGAATAATAATAATAATGTCTTTGGATATCATACACAGGCTACAGGCATCTGATCTGATCCTAAAGTAAGCATCAAAAGAGCTTGTGTTATTGGAACCAGACTTCTGATAAAACATACGCAGATATAAGTACCTACATATAAGAATATCCCCTATAGATACTTTTTGCACCCAGACTTAAGACAAAAATTAATTCTGTGTGGAATCGAATTCATGAGCCCCGGCGCAGAAGTTAGGTCAAACGTACGTATATGTTCATAGGCATTTGTTAATTGTATTTCGTAGTGCATTTGATTTGTCTGTGACGTGAACGTTAATACCCTAAGCAAAAACTGTTGTATTCAATTATATGTAACAACAACCAGCCTCATGTAATGTGTGCAGCTCTGAGCACTCGTATTGAAATCTGTACTTAATCTCTTCGGAACGAACTATTTAAATGTAACTAGGCAGCAATAATGGAACAGAAAAAATTACAAATACTACATTGTTCCCGGTAACCCCTCGTATATTCAAAGCTTTTTCACACAGATACGATAATACAAGGCGGGAGTGAAGCTGGGCGTGTTGGCGCAGTGCAAGGGGGAGAGAGGCGCGGGGTGGGCAGGGGAGGCGACCACACCCACACCCCGGCAGCTGCCTTCACCCATTGTTCAGACGATTCACCGATCGTCGCTAGGTCCCGAATGACACCGCGTAACGAATTCCTATCTATTACGAAATGATAATGGTCCTCAATTTATAAGGAGGTAAATGATGAATTAGTACTGGTCGATAAGTTATGTTAACGTTTACCTAAAGACAACTTATTTAATCCTATCAGATATACAAAGGATAATTTTTGACCCATAGACCTAATAGTGTTATTCAGCTGCAATGCTTTTTAAAAACATACAATTTGAACCTGCCTTTTAGACTTGAAAAACATATTTTATAAGCATAGACTAATAAAGAATATTGCATAAAATATTTCAGTTATCTATATTCACATGTTTTCCTTAACGTAAATACGACCAAAAAATCTCTTAGCGATTATAAAAACTACATTCGACATAAGCCGTTAGTTTCGCATCACACCGATAAGTTAGACAATAACAGCATTAAAATCTATAACTGTCATCGAATAATGAACGAATAGCGCCCCTAGCAGCCGCAAAC
Organism: Mimoniades nurscia nurscia; assembly: GCA_018246595.1. Classification (NCBI taxonomy): domain Eukaryota; kingdom Metazoa; phylum Arthropoda; class Insecta; order Lepidoptera; family Hesperiidae; genus Mimoniades; species Mimoniades nurscia. The sequence continues at coordinate 16,704 of DWFO01000481.1, forward strand.
ACGATGTAATTGATAGGCGACAGCTGCTCGCGGGTACGACGTCCATTGGTGACAGATTCGTTTCGCTGCCTACCCCTCGCTTACCAAACAATCACAATCGCAGCTACCGGCCCCGGGGCGTGATCAGCGCCCGAGCCCCGCGCCACGGGACCGCCGCGGCCATTTATCTTTATCCAACACATCGTTTAAGCGCACTATCTTCACAAATTGCCCTTCCCGTACGGCATCACGGGCTATAGTAGGTACAATTCAATTTTATTGTAACATGCGTATTCACTGTGTTCTGCCGCGTAATCCAAACTTAGCCGAAACAAGCAACACAAATCCTGTATCGGTTTATTTAGTATCACGGAATACCGTTTGCAAACATATACTATAAAATAATTAATTCATAATATACTATGAAAGGAGAAATAATAAAATTAATTAATGAACATTATTTAAAAACTTTCTCAACGCATGGTGCTCGCGTTCAATGCTTTAAGTACGAGTGGACACTTTTTATCCGATCAATCACGAAAGACAGCTTTGTTTTTTTGTTGAACAAGCAATCGAACGTGCTTACAATGAGTGCCGAAATATTTGATAAGCGATAAAAATAATTAATGACAACTACAGATTAGCGGGTGAAGGCACTCCACTGAAGCAGCATTTCAAAAATAATCTCGGCCTCTCGAACACGACTACCAAACACCTATTATTTTCGAGTGGGTCAATATATTTGTGTATGATAATTTGTCTAGTGATTTGTCTTCCCAATAAATTTCAATTTTCGTAGTTTTTTTTATTAAAAATGACAAATCTAAGCTACTATTTCAAACGAGCAAATGCTATTTAATAATGTTAACAAAGTACTGGATTTAATGATGTTATTACCTATTTACTTATCGACTTGTAAGTCTATCTGCTACTCTGTAGTAAATAGCCTACGATTGGAGCCCAGCAAAAAATATTGATCATCATGTCGAATTTAGTCAAGATTGATATAGTTAGATATATTTTTCATTTAAATCTTTTTTGAACCAGCTTAAGCATATTACCACGGAAATGTTACGGGATTTACGCCTTCAAAAGTATTTGCTTAATACCAGCCGTTTCGTTTATGCCTGACAAGATGCAATCATTATTTTCAAAATATTTAGTGACAGATTTTAACCTCGCTTGTATTTTATTACATTTCAGAGTAACAATAATATTAATATACCAATGCTAAATAACGATATAAGAATAATAATAACTACTAATTATTATTCGTCTGCCATACTACGTCCCATGTTTTGCAATAGTCTATGGGACGTAACCATAACGGGTGAAACATGGAAATGTAGGTACTATATTCCTCTACCTACCTTTTCTGAGATTACAGGCATGATATAAACATTAATTTTAACAAAAAAAACTAACATCAAAAAATTTAATTCCAAAATTGAAATGCATTAAAAAGTGAAAAAATAATTAGTCGAAGTCAATCGAATATTACGATATTATAATGCACGAGTAACTACAATTATTGTTACTTTTGAAGTCGGTGTTAGCCGTCAAAAAAATACAGGCGAATTGAGTACCTCCTTCTTTTTTGAAGTCGGTCAAATATGTATAATACAAAGAGGAGCTGAGTACAAAATAACGCTAACGTAAAGGACCAATCGCGGTTGATACAGGTACCTACGTATACAATATGTAGGTACCTGTATCAATCGCGATTTTGTTGCACGCTCATAAGCGCCGCTCTTCCGATTCCATCCTGTAAAGTCACGTATGTCATAATTCCTTATCTTGGCATAAAAATGTCATCCCAAGCGGCGTGACATTAAAGCTGGGGCCACACTAAACAAATATTATAGCAAATATACTTGGCGCTGTTAAACGCACTTCCATAAATTGTCAATATACATATTATGTACATGCTATTACGTATCCATCAATGCAAGTCACTTTAGCAAAGGTAAGCAAAGAGCACCGTGTGCCATATATGATGGACTTAAGCCATCTTCAACCATCAATTCAATCTTCAATCGTTAAATATTAATTTTATACATAACACTTTCACCTATACAAATATAATTGTACCTATAGTTGATTTGGATAACAGAGATATGTGATGATTTCATTACAGTATATTGTAATTATATCATTTAAGATAAACAATGAACTAATAATGGTACATTATAATGTAAATGTTATTTAAACACATACGTTGCCAATGTTCTACATTACATCATGTCTGTAATCCCCGAAGAGGCGGGCAGAGGAGTGTGTACACACTTTGGAATAGGTGGTGAGCGTATTTCCATACACCGGGCATATTTAATGACTCCGAGCCACAACTAGAAATTGCAGTCACGATTGCAACCACTCGATATTTTAACTGCTAACATCATTATTATTTGAATGTTGAATGTTTGGAGGCGCCTGGTGTCGCCGGGGCCCAAGCTCTACACAGGTTTAACGATAACCGTATCAAGTTCAGTTGAGTGACGATATTACGTACTTTGTTACGAAAATCATCGCAAGATAAATTATTTCACAATTCTGTATCAAAGATCTGTCGGCTAATCTTATTTTATATGCTACAATACAGTTTTATGTTAACTCGTAACGGTACAAATTACGATTGTAAAGCTGCGATTTTAAAATTCTAAGGAATTGATTACTTAATAAAAAATCGTTTTCCTTTATAGAATTTAGATAATTTTTCTTATGTCGCCTTTGAAAGCATTCAGCATTTATTGCTTGAATTTTTTACATATATAAATACCCGCAAACTGTATAAACGGGTTTAGGATTTGATTCGGTCCAAAGGTCGCAGTGCACAGTCCCAGTTAGCTCAATACTACATAACAACTACAGCGCCAGGATATTCAAAGTGAGAGATGAATAAATACTTTGTTTATACAAAGTTTTTACAGTCAACGTGACATTTTAAATTGGTATAAAAATCGTGTAATTGTATAAGAAATCTGGATTTACAGAACTCTACATTACCACTCTTGCATTAAAAGCTACAAAACTTAAATGAAGGACTATTATCTGAAGTTGTTCTTCATTCACCAAACGCAACGGTAGCGTGGCGGTAAGTAAGCGCCAAGTACTTGCTTGTATATTGAAAATAAGTACCTATTCATTGATTTTCGTGAAGCACACCCTTAAGCTTTAGAACTAATTTGCATCGAAATTTTACGAAAAAAATTACACAATATTTAGTACAAATATTTTAAGATGATGAACCTTTTTTTTTATTTTATACAGAGCGCATGAAGAATATGTTATAATGTAAATTATTAAAAAATTTATAAACGAAATAGTATCACAAATTATATTCTTATATTTTAAAATAGAACTACACCTACACAAAAGTTATTAATAATAGGTATGATGTAATTAGTATTAATTTAAAATATTTATAAAATATTTAATATATATATAAAATACCAAACACATCATTGCGCGTTGTTATTCCTCGACATAATGAAAAAAAACTTAAAAGCTGTTAAAATAGATGCTTATTAAATTCAAATTCAAATTCAAATATCATTTATTCAAAATTGGTTCATTACAACACTTTTTGTACGTCAAGATGAAAC
>DWFO01000482.1:0-20284 GCA_018246595.1 Mimoniades nurscia nurscia
TAACCGGTGAAACGTGGGAGTGTTCCGCATTCCTCTGCCTACCTCTTCGGGGATTACAGGCGTGAAGTTACGTTTTTAATAATATTAAAATTGCAAAAATGTTATCAATGCATGTAGCTGAAGATATTGTCAACCTAATTGGTTCACAAAATACATGATGTATATTAAATGATTTGAATAGAAACAATGATTTTGTGGTCGATAAACTGTTTTCTAGAATTAAATACCTATTCTATTTGTAGAATTAACATTAAAATCTCCACAAATTATAATAAATTTGTTGCTTTTAGAAACGATATTTAATATACTGTTTCAAAGCACTAACAGTTTCAAAGCAAGAAAAGTTATCATTAGAGGGGGGCCTATACACACAGACTACAATATGCTTCTTCAGCTCGACACAAGACAGCTCAATAAACGTTCAACTGAAAAATCCACTATGCATATACGTTGCATTGATTTTATATTATTTCTTTCTTATTTCAACCCAGAAGCTTCGATCGACAGTCGCGCTTGCAACCAACACTTTTAACGAGGCAGTCATAACATATAAAAATATCGTATAGTATTTTGGATCATCTCACACGCTGCCATTCGATACCAATCTAATCAGAGTCTGTGCTCTGATCGGTAGACAGCTGATAAATTACATCCCAAACTCTAACCCTTAAATAAACCAAGTATTCAATGTCACTTTAAACGCTTAAATTGTCTTAGATAATGTTTTCATTTCGCAATACACTAATTAGTTATTAATATAAAGTTAAATATTAAGCTAGATTCCTGACGGGGTAGTCTGAGAATACCGAATGTTAGCTATCCAATTAAACAATTATTTATTATTGGTTTAATGAGACTTTAGTGAGGGACATATACATAGTATGTTTAAAGTATGCTTGGCCCAGCTGCAGAAGGGTATGTACCATCTACCCTTAACTTATATATTGTTTTGTATGTCCCATTCCAACATAGAATTCAAATTCAAATATCATTTATTCAAAATTGGTTCATTACAACACTTTTTGCACGTCAAAATAAAACTACCACCGCTTCGGAAAATGCCTCGCTATGGAGAAGAAGCGGCGAAAGAAATTCCATAGGTTTGCTTCTGCATCTTTTTAAAATAAGCACTTATGTTAAGATATAAATTATAATTTTAAGCCTTAGAACCATTTCTTAGAGCATTGCATAGTACTAAAGCAAAGTGCAACTTTTAGGTTAGTTCTATACGGGGTCGTAATCAAAACTCGATAATCAAAGACAGTAATACCTACCTATACATATTTACTGTCATTGGTCACAAATTACCATCTGCTGCAGTATTCAAGCCGTCTTAATACTTCATTTGCATGTCATGCCTCTACGATTTGAAACGATGGAAGTACAAATTAATTAATATAAGCTCTTAATTGCCAATTACATTAATTATACATTTTTTCTACATGTACCATGTTATGTCCCTTAATGTGTTTGCGTAAAATTTTAAGTAATCAAATAAGCATTATACCGAAACATAGGTAAATTATTAAATTAAATTAATTTAGCAAGTAACAATGTTCAATAAGTTCCAAAGCGTTGTAGACAAAATATGTATATCTATTCATGTTATATTTTTTGATATTTCATCACATTGCAATCGAACGCATAATAAATGCGTAACTCGTTATGTAATAATATTTCAGAGCCGCAACATCGTCATGCGAGAAGATTGTGACTCAAGGGAGTGATTCACGGGGGCGCTTTAAAAACGACGGAGATCCCTGCCTTGGCCACAGTCACACCGCAGCCAGCGCCCGACGCACCACGACAAAATGACATCCGCCATGTTTTACGCTTCGCTCCTTCTCGCCGCGAACATCGCTCTCGTGGCGGCCAACGACTGCGATTGCTCTAAAGAAAAAATTGACGGGGAAGCCAAGGAGCTATTTGAATTCCTGAAAGGCGTCCCGAGTGAAGATCAAGTGCTAATGCCCGTTATAGCCGGCGAACTGTCCCCTTTACTACCGTGCGAGAACTGCTCAGAGAAGAACAGAAGGAAACGCAAGATCGAGGAACGGGCTAACAGGGAACGCGCAAGAGAGGAACGCAGCCCCGCGTTCTTCAGGGTGTGGAGGCACGCCGATGAATCTAGGAACAAATGCCCGCTGGGCTACCGAAGAGTTGCCTTCATGTGTGTTGTTTACAACCAGTAAACATTTTGTTAAGTTTTATAAAAGACTTAACAGTTTTAACAGTGTTTGACAGTACAATCATGCCATCATAACTTTTGACAGATTTTATTTTCCTGAATAAGGATTTCGAAAGTGATTTTCGTGTCAGTGGATTTCAGATGTCATTCAATTGTGTTTTTTATTATAAAAATTGTAACACAATAAAATATAAATACATTTTGAAATTTAAAAGAATGTTAGTCAATGTAATAATATACAGGGTCAATGCTATTGCTAAAGATATTAATTTATTTTTTATAAAAAATTGCATTTAATAATGTTATGTCTTTTTTATATAATTTAAGTAGTAAAATGATACTATTTAGGGCAATAAATGGCTGAAGCTTTAATTAATGTATGTAGTGTGTTAATAAATTAATTAATTTATGAAAACATTTACTTTATTTTCATAACCACACGTTAAACGCCATTCAAATTAAACTAGTTACTAGCTACTATTTTATTGAATATGAAAATTGTAAAAATAAATATATTATATATATTTTCTTACTATTTATATTAATGCACAAAAATTTTAATAATTTAATATTTGTGTGACACGTAATATCAGTCTAGATTTTGAATATACATATATGAGTATCTTTTTTATAATATTCATCGTAACATCACACCTGTAAACTCCGAAGAGGTAGGCAGAAGAGTGCAGTAGGTACACCAGGTAGGTTCCACCAGTCACGTTTACGCCCCACCATAGAGTTGGGGATGATCTTATTGGATACACCGGAAACATATCCGGACTCCTTCTACTACGACAAATTTGACCTGTACATTCTACTAAGAAAAATCAAATACGTAATTTCCGTCACGGGATATGAACTAAGGACCTCGCGGTCAGCTGATGCGCTCGACCACCAACATAGTTATTGCGACATTATTAACATAATACTTAAAATACTTACAACGCGTACCAGTGCCAACCCAGCAATACTGCGGGGTTTTACCACACATTGCAATCCCCGAAGACGTAGGCAGAGGAGTGTAGTACACTCCCACGTTACACCAGTTACGTTTACGTTTCATTGTGCAGTAAGTAGATGGTGAGTCGATTGACGTATTTGAAAATATGTAAAACAAAATTAACAATAATTTAAGAATGATAATGATGATTTTTTTTTAATGAAATCAACATGAGGAAATAAGGTTACAGTCGAGTCTCATGCATTGATCGTGAGGCAGAAATACTGGTGGCACATATTTCTATGGGTTTTGTTAATGCGTATTTTCCTCAACGGATAATAAGACCCACGCACGCACACACACATACACGCACACATACATATATGACATGTGGAAGCTGTTCTAGAGGAAGTGGCTTTATTAATTCTCCCGATATGATAACACCGAACTGTGACTCGATGACGTAGTGGCCAATTAATTTGAAGGATCATATATTTCTCAAAACAACTATGTGTCACATAGGACTCAATGTCACTTACAACGACGCTAGCGTCTTTAGATGGGACATTACTAAGACCTTAGAATGAGACGTTCAAATTATATTCATTTAAATTAACATAGCTGCATAAACACTTATTACATAACATCACGCCGTCATTTCCACGAAGGGGCAGGCAGAGGAGTGTACTACACTACAAAGTAAGAAGTAAGTCTCCCACTTTAATTCTTTACGAGTACGAGTATGTTACCACCAATGTGTCAGTTGACAGCCTACGAGGGTACTTACCCTCGTAGGCTTAGAACAAATTTGTATAGATCGTAGTGGGTCATTCTGAAGCCACAGGCTACACATTGGCTTAGAGAACATTATGGAGACATTTCCATCATGTAAATTTCACTACGTTTTCCTTTACCATAATAACTAGCTATGAATATGTTTACTCCGTGTCCGGGCTGAGTAAGAATACATTCCTTGACCCCGTGTCAAAATGCAGGGTGCCGTGAGAGCCGATCGAACCCTATGCGGCTATGGGGATGGACACTGCAACGCAGCTGCGCAGGCGGTCCCGATCCAACCTGCATGCCCAGCATGGGGATTATGGGTACAACCGCTTAGAGCAGGCCTATGTCCAGCGGTGGGCTGCAATGGGCTGTTGATGTTAATGTTATATATTTAATATATGCACTAACTTTGTGATACATACCGGGCACCATTTAAATCACCAGATGGAAATAGAGAAATTTAAGCGAACAGTGACTTAAAGTATACTCTATTATTATTTAAATAAAATTAATAAATGTATAATGTGCCCACCCCTTAAGGGACCAAGTGTGGTGACATAATAATACGAGAATTAAATAAAATATGTTTTTTTTATACATAATAACTTTAATCGTAATTTAAAAAAGCAACGCCCGAAGTTGGCGCCACTGGCGACTTCTGTTCTAATAAAACTCTCATTCATGAAAGTTTTTCAATCATACAAGCTAGGTACGTCAAGTAGTTAATCCCGATTCAGGTCCAATCAACTTTTTACCCACAAGTTATTTGATTTGTACGAGCAGTTACAGTTAAAACTGTATTGTGAGCACATGAAGCTTCTTATATGTCTTTAGGGAAACTAATACACGTGTCCATTCATAGCCAAATCGGCATCAAAGATCGTAACGTGACTGAAATCGAACGTTGATTATTTAGTAGAATATAAACAAAAGGAATGCTGAGGAACGCACAGAAGGTACCCAAAAGGAACACACAAGAGGAATGCAAGAGGAACACACATAAGGAATCCAGCTGACCACCATTTGCGAACTGATATTTGGTAATACAAAACAACGTTTAAATTAGGAATAAGTGTAACTAATATTATTGTCGCCATGGTACATGCACATAAGACGTCATAGACACATGTGATCTCGAACGCCCCGCTCCCCGCCCCCTCACCGCCTTTGCCTCTCCTGGTCAGGAAACGGGCTCGTGTGGAGATTTATATCGCCACATATAAAATGGAATTGAATCGCAGAATAACGTTAATTTTTCAACATCAATCATCAATACATCGACTGCTCCGTTGATCCAGTGTTTGCGAGCCAAACTACTGAGCTGAGGGTTGTCGGTTCGATTCCCACTCAAGGTAAATATTATTTGTGCAAGGAGCGCCAGCAATTGTTCTATAACTGGGTATAAAAATAAGTATCTATTAGGGTGTCCCTTATTATAGGTGATTTTTTTTGAGATATTGAAATGCATATCTCTCTATTTCTTTTTAAACTACCCAAACCTACTTAAATATAAAATTGAAGATTCCTACGTTAATATTCATCCCTACTGTCTGAGGTCTGAAGATTTAGATAAATCTGTTATTAACAATTACTGATAATTATAGTTAAATGAATTGATATTTTTATTTTATAAATAAAAATCAAAAAGAGTAATTAATTATTTATAAAAAAAAACATAAAATGACAGATTATGCAGGATGTTTTTTTTGAGGGTCTCGTTTTTACAATCTGGATAGAGATCTCTGTGCTCTTGCACACAGCGTAGTAAAAATTCTTTTCGTCCTTCCTTTGCAGTAATCAAACCATGAAAATCTTGCACAAGCTATTTCAGTAGCTATTTTTATAATCTTTCTAGAACTTACTGTTTGAGAGGTAGATGGCAATGGTTCCTCAAAGCTGTCATCAGAGCTGGAAGGCCGATAGTGATCTTCTTGCGTTGATATAAATCTTGTAAAATAACGACAAGCTCTCGGATCTAATTTGTTGATGTATGTATTTCTCTTCTTTTGACTTTCTCTGTCTTAATTCCTCTTCTTTCGCCGATTACTTTTTGTCTACAGCCGCTAAGTACCCTGGACGCCCTGATTCTCTTTGTCTTTGTAAAATTAATTTATCTTCTTCTATTCATCCGATCCAAAGCATGGGATGGGCTTTATGGTGGTAAAGGATGGTGAAGATCTACTAGTTTTTTAAGTTGATAAGTTGTTAAGTTTTTAAGTTGATAAGGATGGTGAAGATCTACTAGTTTTTTTACATAGGTGCAGCTCTGGTAGGGATCTTAGCTTTTTCCCAAGATATAAATAATGCATTCCCGAATGCCGAGATTAGCGCTTTCACTGACAGTCCTTTAACTTCGCGAATGTTAAAAAAGAGTACCGCAAGAACGTGACGGTAAGACGGTAATTTTGCGCTTGTTATTTGATAATTTACGTCACCCACTAAGGAAATATTTTTTTTGTTGCTTCTTAATTCCAGTGCCATTTTATAAATGTATTACAATTCGTATTAATAACGATAATAAATATAAACAAACGACTAATACCGCGACGCGCACCAATACTTCCACGTAACTTGTATGAACACGTTTTGATGCAAGTCGGCACGGGTACTCCAAATGAGATAAAATTTTATTTTCGAGTGTTTTAGAAGCAAATAAACAAAACTAAGAGATATCGTAAACGAGTAAAGCATGCCCTGCCCACCCGTACAAGGAAAACGAGATTGAGGCGCACGCTCCACAGTTCGCAGTCACTTCCGAACGTACGAAGATTTGTAATTACTAACTACATTAACATCAAACCCTGTCGCACAATTAAATATTACACACGTGGTCAAATCAGCAATAAATAATGCGATATGGGGGCGCGGCAGTGTACGCCAAGGACGCATCAAAACTAAGTCATCAACAAATTAAAGCTAAAAAAACGATTGTCATATTACAAAGCAATTTCTTTTATAAACGTGTATGTTAAAACTTCGATATAAATATAATTATCTACTTATATTTATTGCTGTACATTATAGTATTACGAAATCTGCAGTACTATCTAAAAATATGCACATCATTTCACCCGAGCTCATACATCGTGACAAGTTCTCGGTATAAATTGCAGTCATTATACATTAGCCGCACATTACTATGTTCAATGAAGACATCATTGACAAGGTTGAAAGGTCAAACAGCAAGTTCAAAATAACCATGGTTAAGAAATCGCCAAAACCAAATCACTGTTACATTCGAATCGTTAACCTTAGAATTTTAATGGATTTTTTTATTGCAATCACAAACGGGGAAGCCCACAGATCTGCGCACCTGCGGACTTCCCCGCCAACCTTTAGTTGTGTAACAACAACATCACCGTCAGATAATATATGTACATATTATATATATGTTCATATGTACATATATATGTAACGTAACATCACGCCTGTAATCCCCGATGAGGTGCGCAGAGGAATGTAGAACACCCCGACGTTTCACCAGTTACGTTTACGTCTCAATATGGATAGGTTGTGAGCCTATAGTCATACACCCGACACATATCCAGACTCCGAGCCAGTACCAGAAAATCTAAGTTAGAAAATTTTGTAGTGCCCGACCCGGGAATCCAACCCAGAACCTTCCGTTCGGTAGGCGAACTTGCAACCAACACGACCAAGGAGGCGATCATATATGTATAGTAGGAGTGATTATAAATGCACATTTACGTGTAGTTTAAAACATTCTGTCCCATTCACGCTAATTGCAATCTAAATATGTTTGAAAGCGACATAACTTTACAAAACTGACACATTCCTCTGAACGCGTATGAATACACGCAGATAGAATATCACTGGTTATGATACAACGGTGAAAGGTGACCGTCCTACATAACGTTGTCTAAAACAAGTGAAGTATGCCATGACAGTTGGGCAGCGTGGTCTCCTATGGCATTGGCTGTCACGGGTCGGAATGGAGATTCGTATCCAACAGAACAACGCTAGGACATTTGATGAGAGATTACAAACATAGAAACATAAAACATGTTATTTATAAAATGTCATGAATAGGGACTTCACTCGAGTATGCCTGCATGTCTTGGATATACCCGAGGACATTCTTCATGAGGTCCAGTTGATTGTCACGTGTCACCCGATTCATCTAATTGAATCATATACCTATAGTTAGCAATATGTTACGCTGGGGGCTGAACCAGCGTCTTCTAAAACGTAACATCACGCCTGTAATCCCCGCAGAGTTAGGCAGAGGGGTGCAGTACACTCGCACGTTTCACCAGTTATGTTTACGTCCCAGTGTGGAATATTGGTTGAGCCTATTGCTACTCTCCTATTGTCTAATATAGCCCACCCTGGGGAAAAATATAATAATTTTCCATGATATAACTATCCGACGAATCATACTATGTTTATAATGTCTGATGCCAACTGGAATACAACGAACTAATGAATCGAAAATAATACACGCATATGTATAATTATTTTCAGGAAAAATGTCTAGATTTTTTTTTGAAAAAAGTAAACAATACATACATAATCGAGAGCGTTGTAGGAGAATTAAATTCACATAGATCCAAAACAGAATTGAATGTATGTAATACCAAAAAGCGCATAGTTGGTATACAATGTACAAAATACAGATATAATTACTTAGCATATTACATTAATTATTTACGGCAGAATCACACAATATGAATATCACTTGCTCACAATTCGTTATGAGCATAAAAACCATGGACGCACATGTTTTAATTGGCTCATTTAAATGATAATCTATATTTAGAATTAGCGTCTATTCGGTATTCCCATTTGTATGTTGGAGTCCTTATAAAGTGTCGTATTTCGTTATTTCCCGCGCTTGTTACGTGCGTGCTTCGCGCGGACATAAAACACTCAAGACAACGTTATGTAAAAAGTAACATCACATATGAAAAAAGTAAATAAGTAACATCACATATGAAAAAAGTAAATAAGTAACATCACATAGGAAAAAAATTACACATGAACGCAATTAACGTAATAAACCTCTTAGTACTAATAAACTAAAAGGAAAATTAATGAAAAAAGCACAAATTATTTGTACATACCTATCTAATGATACATTCATTCATCAGGCGTTAAGCTTATGTGAAATAACGTAATAACCTTGTACATTAATTATCAGAATCCCCCAGTCGTTCGGGTATTGGGTTTGAATCCCTGACAAAGTAATATCATTAGGAAGTAAAGATAAAGAAAAGCGAAAGTGAGCAAAACTGCATGATGTAGAGTTGTCTATAATGTTCTGTGAGGCGTGTGACGTCTGACAACCCGCACTTGGCCAGCGTGGCAGAGTATGCCCTTAGCCGTTCGCATTCTGAGAGTAGAGTCTGTCTACCGGTGGAGCGACAACATGGTTGATGTTGATCTGTATTAGGAATATGATGGTGACGAGTATTAAATTTGTATTATATAATTTTTGCCTGCCTCGTTGGTCATGTTGGTTACGAGCGCGACTGCCAATCAAGAGAGAGGCCTTTGGTAAAAGTCCCGGGTCGGACACTATTCGATTTTCTAACTTAGATTTTCTAGTATTGGCTCGGATTCTGGATTCACCTCGTAATCTCTAGATGGACACGTTTACGTAACCGGTGGAACGTGGGAGGGTTCACACTCATTTGCCTACCTCTTCGAGGATTATAGGCGTGATGTTACATGTGCTATAGAATTTTTCACATTGTGATATATTACTTGTATAAAGCTAGACTCCGTGAAATGGTTTTAAAAGATATTACGAGTATTTGTATTTGTTTTTCTTTCTATAACGACCCAAAAATTAATGAACTGATTTACCGCAATTTGGTATAGATATAAGCTTTTTGTACACGAACTGTTGCCCGCGACTCCGTTCAGGCGGATTTTAATACTACTCTACCCAGATTTTCTTTACAGATCTGACCGTGTCCAGCCTAAGCTGAACCATATTTATGTAAGCTCAACTTACATTGGTTGTTTGGAAACTCAATTTTTTTACTTTATGTTCGTGTTTCATTCTGACCCTTTTATCGTTCCACTATTGGAACACGGGCCTACTCTCGGATGGTTAAGGCCACAGTCTGCCACGCTGGCCGAGTGCGGGTTGGCTCACTTCATACGCTCTAAGAGAACATTCTTTTGTATGAACTCTAAGGAGTTTAGGTTTTTTCGCGATGTTTTACTTCATCATTACAGCAGGTTATGCTTAACCTAAAACGCAAATTTAGTAAAGATGTGCGCGACAGTGGACTGCAATGGGCTGGTGATAATGATGATATCACGTTTATAAACTATTTTTGAATTTCATCGTTAACGTCATCTTTGAGTATCTTGTTTTGTAAAATTACTTTTTGCAGTGTGTAATAGTATGCGGGACGGTATACACTTTACTCATTGTTTTCATGCTTATATGCGCTTTATAAAAGAGGGTTGGTACTGCATGAAGGTATGCACCTCAGACATCGTTACGAAATATTTTTTCAATTACTAATTTATTTATTAATGATGGAAAAAATATTACATAATTTTTTAATTATGTTTTTCAACTAAACATAAGCGTCCATTCTGGTAAGTTGTTAAATGTTGACGTCAGTGACTTCTGTTATGACAGGCGTTGGAGAGTGCGTAAGAATGTTGAATATAACAAAAATAACGTAGCATCACTCCCACGTTTCACCAGTTACATTTACGTTTACGTCCCACTATGGAATAGATGGTGAGCCTATTGCCATACACCGGGCATATATCCAGACTCCGAGCCACTACTATAAAATCTAAATTAGAATAATTTAGTAATGCCCGACCCGGGCAGTGAACCGAGGACCTCCCGAACGGCAGTTGCACTTGTAACCAACACGGTCCCGGGTCGAAAACTACATAATTTTCTAATTTAGATTTTCTAGTAGTGGTTCGGAGTCTGGATATATGCCCGGTGTATGGCAATAGGCTCACCACTTATTCCATAACGCGACGTAAACGTAATTGGTGAAACGTGGGAGTGTTCCTACATTCCTCTGCCTACCTCTTCGGGGATTACAGGCGTGATGTTACTTTTTTTTCTACTGGATACGCTGTAGTTGCTACCAAACCTAAGACTCGCATGCAAAATTCGTGTAATAGTTACATTTTCTTCATCCTTCAATGTGTACATACTAGTGGTCAAGCAGAGGTCGAAATTCGGCCACACGTACAAACACAAATACTAAATTTGATTTAACGTATTTGTAACCCATTATATACAAAATATATAATAAATGACAAATCTAACACTCCCCCGTGCGCGCATTTTATTGAATAGAAAATCCATTTTTATCTATTAATATATAAACATACATAAAATACGGATAATTACCATGTTATCTGATAGACTTGTGTCGACCTACTGTATACAGGTGTCCTAGTACTAAAGCGTGTATCGTTTTACATAATTGAATACCATTTAGATCGGGTATTTCACAAATTAATATTCCCATAGTAATGAGATCATGGGGAAACCTCTCTAGACTCACTGTTAGAACCCGATTGTTACTGTTGAATATTTTCAAGCAATTGTCATGCGATCCGGTACACTGGTGCAGTTATTTCGTGTAATTCATTCATTCGTTCAATTCGATAGTTCTCGCTATGTAATTATCGAATTAATCGTATGGCAATATAAAATTTTATATTCTAAATATTTAAATGCCAGTTTAAAATAAATTTAAATGTAAAGAAAGATTCGTTAAAGAAAATACTAAATAAATGGATTCATTCGAATGTTTGAGAATATTTGAACAACGAGAAGAATATGCAGCGACGCCAATATAACATAAGATGACAAACAATATTGGTTTTATCTTTTACATAATGTTAAACAAATAGTAATTTATCAATTTCCCATTTATTCATCAATACTCAAGCATTTGTGTACAGCGAAAGCGTTAAAACTACATTTTCCGTTCAATCCAAAACATACACACTAATTTCTCCTGTCAGTAAACTGTCAAGTCTTCATTAAAAGTGTGCTGTCATTATTCATAGTAACTTGCGTTAACTTATAGAAATCACATTCCGAATGAATACGTTGATGTATAGATACGAATACCGATTTAAGTGACGTTGGGTAGACCTCATTAGCATTAAGTGGCTAACTGCGAATGACACCGTGCGGCATTTTAGGAACTCGTCGGTTGCATGCACACTGTTGTTGGACGTAATAAATTGATAATAAAATAAATGAAATTACAGTACTGTTTAGAAAATTATTGAATATTATTAGATTACCATATTTGTGTTTTTTTAATGAAAACTTTTAACCGAGGACACGGTAGTGCGTAGCCAAGTATGAACACAGCTATATATACTTGTAAACACAATACATACATATATGTACCTACACCTGCACCGCTTATAAACATTTTTCCTCGTATATACTCATTATACGTATACGACTACCGATCGAGAGGCTCTGGGTTCAAATCCCGTGTCGGTCACTATTGGATTTTTGAAATTTCGATTTCTTAGTAGGTGCTCGGAGTTTGGAAATGTGCCCGGTATATGGCAATAGGCTCACTATTTATTCCACAGTAGGATATAGACGTAACTGTTAAAACGTGAGAGTGTACTCGTTTGCCTACCTCTTCGAGGATTACAAGCGTCATGTTTTTAGGTAGGTATATATGTATATAAAAAAAATACTTGTTATGTTTGTTTTATGATACATACGTTATCGATATAAACACAATTGACATGTCGTATGTTTGTATTACAACGTATAATATAAGTGAGTCAGAACGTTAATCATAAGTTAAATAGCCATTATGGAATTACTTCATTTAATTTTAAATATTATATCTACTGGGCATCTATAAGCAGTCGCTGAATGTCACTGTCATAATATTAAATGTGTATATGTATAGTAATTAACAGTTTGTAACACATTAAATGCCCCACTGCTGGGCATGATCTTCTCAAGGAAACTTTATGTGTCAAAAGATTAAATGTTTACAATTTAAAGAAAACAATTATCACACGACAAGCCAGAACTTTCGTAATTACTAACACGACAATTTAACGCCTCTAAGTTTTATAACAGGTTCGACCGCACTCTCTACCGATGCCCCGTGTTTGAATTCCATGCCTGTAGTTGCATAATCGTTTGACGATAATGATGAAATCAAAAGTTAAATTAATGTCACAAGCTGTGGTGTTTGAATGGACGATTATATTAGTTTATCCAATTAAGATTGTCAAGATTGTATCATTTGTTTTTAATGGAACGTTTCAATTGAGGGTACGGCGGTTGAACGCCGAGTTTGAATACACAGTAACATAATGTGTATAAAGTTATCATTATTTTAGCCCACTGGAGTCCACTGTTGGACACATAACATTGGACATGACCACAACTCAGAGTATTGCGGACACACCTGATCCCCGCAGCTCTGATAAGGCAATCGACCCATCTGGGAATGCGCCAGTCTATTCTGCATCAACGTACATTTATTGTCTATGTATAAATTCTTTGTAACATCGATTAAAGAAAATATTGAATGAAGGTAGATAGCTGAGGAATGTATTGATTGTGAGTCCAACGTAATCATTAAAAAGTAGACCGTGTGTATTTGGTCAAGCTTTTTTTTATCTTCTTGATAACAATCCAGTAAACATTGGATAAATGGCCTGGATTATTGATATTGATGAATGCTATTTCCTATGACGGGGTTCAGCCCCTTCACGCTTAGGGTTAAGAAAAGTTTGCGATCCTGATTTAGGATGATAATTCTTTATTTTTGGGGGACAGTATGCTAACCCACTTATTGGGGCCGCTCACGTAAGGGGAGCTCCAGGTTTAGTATTGAAATAAATTCCAGTGCTCCTAATTTTAATAGACACCCTATTTCATGGTGGGATGTAAATGTAACTGGTGTGACGCGTAAATGTAATACACTCCTCTGCTTACCTCTTCGGAGATACACAGCCGTGATGTTATGTGGTAAGATTAGTACTAATAAGACAGCTGGTAGAACTGGGTGGAGTGGTACTGGCTAGGGTTGGCCTATGTCCAGCTGTGGACATCTAAAGGCTGATGGATAGACGGATGGATGAAGGTGGATTCACTTATAAATACAACTCAAAGATTATATATCGTAAAAACTGACGTTAGATATATTACCTTGTAAATGTAAGCAATACCTACATATCCCTCAGGATTCGTTTGTGGTTATTTATAAAGCTTCCTTCTTTAACCCAACCGGTCTGGATCGCGTCTAATGCCATTAAAGAAGCCCCAACAATACTTAACACTAGAAATCCTACTAGTTCAGCGGTAAATTTTCATAGCTGCGATGGCCAGTGCTTTTTAAACCTTGTCCTAAAGCAATAGAATTCAGAACAACCAAATACCAGTTGCGAAAATACTTTTATGTAATCTGATTCCATTTTCTGAACTGCAGATATATTGGACACAAATGCTAATGAGTCGTTTCTTGTATAAATATGTAATATGTTTTACATATTATGTATACAAATGACAAGTCGTTAGAGAGATCTCGTAAAAAACCGGAAGTTATATTAGACAAATAAACTTATAATATACTTATGCACAATTTGTAGTGTACAAATTGTTTTATTAACTATTGAATAATAACTTTGATTTTATTACATTTTGCTTATTTACGTATTATCTCGATAAATAAATTAATTTTGATGATATAAAATATTAAGTTTTTATTTATACACAGAATCTACTTAGAAAATATTAAACAAAATGAAATAATAATCTTAGTTATCAAAAAATCTATTACATATATAATGTAAGTACATATTCATGTGCGTTTCGCGTCTATCGGAAGGCGTGTATTTAATATAGCATTGTCCTTTAAATTAAGTAGCAATATGTCCATTTCCAAGAAACGGACCGTAACATCACGCCTGTAATCACCGAAGAGGAATGCAGAGGACTGTAGGTCACTCCCACGTTACACCAGTTACGTTTACGTTCCACTATGGCATATGGAAATATGATCTTTCTCTTTTGAAACTATTATGTTTACAGGTATGTTTGTCTAATTGTTATTGTTGCAGTATAAAAAAAACGTATCATCACGCCTATATTCCCCGAAGAGGGTTTATAGGCGACGGTGACAATTTACCATCAGATAACCCATCTGCAGTATTAAATAAGTGGCACGATATCATCATCAATTTAGGGGTTATAAAAGTAAAGATGCTTCAGTCACAACACATGTAAAATGAGTTATTTGTGATTGTTTCCTACGAGTTAAGTAAGTGTTATTTTTTATGAGTAAGTGTTATTTACTTATGATTTAGATGATGTTAATGAGAAGCAAGAAGATTAAATTGTTTTCCTAATAATTTATAAATGGTTTAAGACTAAGGCGTTTAAGGCGTGGACTAAAGCGGTTTTGCTTTTATACCCATCACATGTAAAAGATTTAAAATAAGAAGAAACACAAATATATTTTTTTAATTTGCACCCCCACAATGGCGCGCCGCTAATAACGTAGCTAAAACCGTCGAGACCCAGTTCGTAAACGGATTACGCGCGGCACTACAGTGTTAGTATTAGGACCAACCCGACCAGCGCACACAGGAAGCCCTACTCGGTCAGCCAACGGTCCGTCCGACCAGCCTCGAGCTATTTACAATCAGTAATTAATACTACACTACCATACGTAGACGACGTCAATTATCAACTGGATAAGTTGATGAAACATTTAGTTCCTCGTATAATACGATTATTTATTTACTTAATATTTTGCAGTACCTTAAGCTAAGGGATACAATTGTGTACTTAATGCCTAATGGCATTCTCTCCCAGTCAACCCTGGGTAGACATATAATATAGGTAGTTATTTATACACAGTCAAATATACATTGACTTATATATAAACATACATACATATTATATACTCACATATACGTACTTATACATACTTCAATCGAGCCGACTCGTTGACATACATATTTACTGGACTTAGTGACAGTCATGTCTAATCCTATTCGAAGTCACTATAATCCTATTCGAGGTCCGCTGCTGATGTCTATAGACGTCAAGTGCGAAATGTGCGACGATTTATATGTTACATATTTGTACATTACATAACGTAATATAACCTATTAGACGTTGTATTATATAACAAACATATTTCATTTTATAGTTCCACAAACACTCATCAGATCACATTTTAACACTTTCCACTCGTATATGGACGTTACAAAAATAAGTTAGGAATTCGATTGATTTAATAATATTTATGCTAATTAAATGAACTATCATGTTACACGGTTTACGCAATTTACGACGAGTATACCGAATAACGAACCGGTCCGGGAGATATATGAGAAAATATGTTACGCTATTTAGAAAGTGATAAATAATGTTGAATGTGTTGTAATAGTTTTGCTGGCAACGATTCGTCATGTTAATTGCTTCCCGGGAAAAGGATTCACTGCGTTGAAGTTAGTCTAATGTATTCCTAGTAATCGTCGGGACAGGTATTATCGAAATATTACGGGATTTAATTGTACACGCGGTGTTTTTTGGAACTGCATATTTTCGGTTAGCTACTTATAAAAATAAAATAAAAATTAAATGAAATTATCTTTACGATACAAAATAGAGGTTTGAGGTTTGATATATCCACACTCAAAGTTATTCTAGAAGGAATATTCCAGAAGAATTTCCAGAAGTATCCGTAACAGGACGGGGAGTGATGATATGATAATTAATGTAATAACGGAGCAAAAAAAACGTAACATCCCGCCTGTAATCCCTGAAGAGTGAAGAGGTAGGCAGAAGAATGTACCTACTACACTTTTACGTCTTACTATGGTACAGGTAGTGATGCCATACACCGAGAATAAAACTAAACTTGGAAGCACTACTACAAATTCTGTTAGAAAAATCAAACACAACCTGGAAATTGAATCCCAGACCACTCGATCGGCAGTCGCACTCGCAACCACTTAACCAACGAGGGAGTCGATCAATTAAAATATTAATAATATTGAACTCTTGAAATAGAAATTTGTTTTTTGTTGAAAATTTCTAATTGAAAAAGATATTAAACGCAAACATTATTCAGTTTCATAATCATGTTACTATCATGTGATACGATTGGTAGTGAATACAAGAACTGAAACACTTGATAGTGATTTGTGCTCCTGGTTTTTTAGTCGTTAGGGTTTAATCACCGTGGGTTGTGTGAAGAGTTCCGTAATCAGTTGTATTTTTTTTATTGAAAACCTTTTTCGGGTCGAAATTCCTCACCGTACGTTATTTACACTTTAGAAGCCGTGACGAATGAGAGCTGGACTGAAATTGCTGCGTCAGTGCTTCCTGCCTACCCCGTAAGGGACATGGCGTGGTGATATGACAATAATAAAACTTAATAAAATAAAACTTTTCCTTAATTTTTTTGCCATTTAATTACTCTTAAACGACCACTCATTACGAGGTCCTATCCCAAGAATCCTATCCCCGGGTCGGGGCAAGTTTATTTCGTATTTTCCGATGTAAAATTCCAACCAGTAGCTCCGAGACTGAATTTCTCATCTTATTCCACGGCACGTACAAAATAACCGGTGAATCGTGGGGAGTGCGCTACACTCGTTTGCCGAACCCTTGGAAAATCCATGCGTGATGTTGTCATATACTGTCAGACGACGTGTTTTATTCTATTATGTTTGTTAATTAATACATAAATTACAGCAAAAAGGTACATGTGTGTGAACGTGTCCCACGACACGTCTAATGAAAGTCTTGTTTTTGTACACAGTTTTAGAATATGTAACAGACAAGTAAGGAGCGAGACAATACAAAAATCTTACCCAGGTATTAAAATACCTTTTTGGACACCTACGTATGTACCTATATGTATGTTTAAAAATATTTATGTAAGTGTTCTCTACTTCGTGAGGTAGGTACCCCGTGTGTTAATGGTGTAATATTTTAAAACCTCCAAAAGGCTTACCTCTTCGGGCTTGATGTTATGTTTTTCAACAACATACATAATGTATTTCAACCTCATATTGCAAGGACGATGATCAGTAACTATTACGAGAAATAGGTGTTTATTTTCGAAGTTTTAAAGTTGATTAAAAATTAAAAGCATTAGAAGCAATAGAGTTAAAAAGTTTAGTAACTGATGAAACGTCGGAGTGCACTACACTCTTCTGCCTACCTCTTCGGGAATTTCAGGCGTGATTTAATTTTTTAAGAATTTAATATACTTATTATGAAGTTTACAAGAAACTGAACCGTGCGAATATTGTGCGGGTCTTCAATATGGACTTACAAATAAAAACAATGTACAAAATGTACAGGTGTCTACTATTAAGACGAGTACATGAAAATACTTTAATATTGCTAAGCATTACAACTTTGGAGCTTAATGACATTAAGGACTTTTTTCTAATTGTTTCTACGAATAAGCTACCTAACTTCATTAAAATTAATTCCACTAAATACTCTAAATACAGCTACAATAACATTTAAACATTGCAATAAAAAAATATCAACACTTAATTTTTCAAAACAATAATACTGAAATCTAAGAGTAATATAATATTTGAAACATTAATGTGGAAGGACTTTCTATTACCTACTATTTATTTCCTAAGTACCTTCTATCAACACACGACCGGTCGCATTCCGACATGAATCATTTGTTTTTTATATGTGACGCATCGTTCAACACATAACTCACAAAAAGTTAAATGAGAAAACTATTTAACTTACATGTAAAATGCTAGCTCCGTTGGAGTTACTGCGCTATAGTCGTAGTTTTTTGTTAGTTACAATCACTAAGGACTCGGAAAAATAATAGTTGAATTTCAATTAAAGATAAGTAAATATGAAAAGTTACAATCACGTTTGCACATTTTAAATAGATAACTTAATAAACAAGAATTTTGCATATAAAAACAATATTTACCCTCAATTTTCCAAGCGTTGATAATAATAAACACAAAATATCCAGTTTAACTTGCTTGTGTACCGGAGTCCGTTTATTACGTAAAGAATAATGCACAAAATTTCTCCTTATAACTGTTTCACACTGTTTTGCGTCAAATTCTAATACACTCGCGCGAACTTAACTTTTTCGCGGCATAATGTGATCGTGGCGTGCACTACTGTCGCACATTCTCTACGACTTCACCATAGCGATTACGTTCAGCGAATACAAAACAATACGTGCCGGCCCTCCTATACTATACGATAGTGTGACTCACGTAACTAATATTTACTGTTATTCATATTGTTGCGACCTCTATTGTACAGTAGCGTTATCATTATTAATATTTGGGACGATATTATAATTAGTGCTAATATTGATGACTAGATGGCGCTACTAGAATAGTTTATGTTTTGACTTTTCAGTGTTTTGGAATATATTTGAATAAACAGTCATTTCAAACAAATTACTTATGATACAAAAATATTTTTTCTATATAATTTTTTACAGCTATAAAATTAGTAATTTTTTTAAATTTTCGCTTCAAGACTCTTTTAGGAGTTCATTCTAATGAACTGTTTTGTATTGTATCTGTGGTGACAATAATTCATTCTTTCTCTGTCAAAATGGCTGCCGCGCAGGAGGTGCGTGTTTAATTTCATTTGATTTATTCTTTTAAAAGGTATGTTTTATGGTAAATATAA
Source organism: Mimoniades nurscia nurscia (assembly GCA_018246595.1). Lineage (NCBI taxonomy): Eukaryota > Metazoa > Arthropoda > Insecta > Lepidoptera > Hesperiidae > Mimoniades > Mimoniades nurscia. Next base: position 19,588 of record DWFO01000482.1, read on the forward strand.
TGTTAATTAATGACACTTTTTACCTTTTCAGACTAGACGTGAGCCAATTCAGGCCGTCCAAGTATTCGGCCGCAAGGTAAGTTTACTGTAGCGAGTCCACGTGTTTCTCATATTTGTTTAAGCAATCTGTATTCTTTTTAAATACCAGTGCCTAAAATGTTTTTCCATGTCTTTTTCTTATGTTTTTTATGCACTAATCACTAAAGTACCAACTCGAATGAGGCACTACCTTTCCTGCCTTATCCGTTGTTTGTAACCTATTGTATGGAACAACGGTTTACCGGAAAGCAGAATATAGTTTTCAGAGTACCAGCCAGCTTAGAAACATTTTTCTAAGGTGTTCTTAGTGAAAACAACATATATAATATCATGTTTTATTGTTGTATCAAATCAAAATCCGTCTTAAAATACATAACCTTTATCCACAAATAAACAAGCAATTTTGCTTAAGTGTTAATTACATAAACATTAGTTTTGACTCCAGTATATAATTCCATTCACTAAATTGATTCATTATATTCATATTTATACCCGTTTTATATATTTATCTTAGTGTATTGTACGTACAAACAAATAACATTTCTGTTATTAAACTTACAACGTAAGTATTGAAAGAACAACTAGGCCAACTAGCAGGGTATTTATTCATACTCTACTATTGCAGAAGTTTTATTTTGGGCACTAGAAATATTACAAC
>DWFO01000483.1:0-20275 GCA_018246595.1 Mimoniades nurscia nurscia
GCTCCTCCTGGAAAATGTTATTAGCTGGTTTTAAGCGGGATCACGATCCTCAGAAATGAGGGACCGACTTTGGAGGAGGGACATCTCCACACACGGCCATCTGATTCCAAAGTAAGCATCAACAGAACTTGTGGTATGGTAACCAGACGGCTGATAAATTACATATATACATATAAATATATACTTAAATAGATATTTCTTTTACACCCAGACACAGAACAAATACTTGTGCTCATCACACAAATATTTATTCCGGGTGGGAATCGAACCCACGACCCTTGGCGCAACAGTCAGATTCACTAACCACTGCACCAACGGGCCAGTCATAATCTCTAAACATACCGAATATAAGAAATAATGTATGTGTATTATTTAAATTAAGCGACACCAATGTAATGTTATATACAGGCAGTTTTTATAACCGTTAAATACAAATCCCTTTCAGATCAATATTTGGCGTTATACGTATATCTGCTATATTTAGAAATTTATTGCTCTAATGGAGGCTGGAATATAAAGGTAGCGGGGTAATAAACGTTCGGGAATCGAGAACGGCGATGGAATCAATGGCGAGGCGTCCCAGGAGTGAAGTTCGATTTCCAAACGTTTTGGCGGGAGCGGCGTCACAAGATGGCCGCCGCAGCGACAGCGGGCGATATCGCGCCAATTCTTTTATGCCATTTCGACGGATATATCTTCTAGAATTCGTATTCCGATCCGATTCGAAAGGACAAGCTAATCTCGTGCTCATTGTAAGGAATTGTACTATAAATTTCTTCAGATAGAAAGTGAAGAAAAATTTCGCATTCACTCGAAATGATTTTCCCCTTATCTAAAAGGGTAAGTTGTGTTGTCTTCAGTCCGCTAATGACCGACCGCATTTACTGGGCTTGCCATTTTAATACTCACATAAGATTTGCGGTTTTCATCATTGATTTCAGATGTACAATTGTATTGTTATTATTGTAAAAAGATCACTAACCGTTTACTTTTCCTATATTTACATACATATAAGCGTTTGCAACATGTTTTTCATAAAATTTTGATTTAATTTCAGAGCAACACGTGCCTAGTATACCTATGCCTTCAGTTTATAGATATTGCCTCAGAACTGTACGCTTCATTAATCCTTAGAGATGATTTCTAAGATCTTTGAAATTGCTTGTCTAGATATTCTGAACCCAACGGTCGTTGTAACATTTCACGTAGGCACGTCGGATTCCAAATAAAGCACGAATCGATTGACTAATTTAGTAACCTTTTAATGTACATGGATATACACATACATACATAATATTTATAGGTTTGTAATAGTCACTTGATAGTGGCATTGTTTACTTTAATTTACATAAATAAATAAAAACACCACTTTGTCAGCTTTGACTGCCACGTTGGTCCAATGGTTGAAAGCAGGGCTGCCGATCGAGAAGTTCTAGGTTCAAATTCAAGGTTGAGTACCTACTATTAGATTTTTCTAACTTGAAATCTCTTGTAGTGGCCCGGAGTCTGCTTCTGTGGCTAGTGTATGGCAATAGGCTCACCACCTATTCCATGATGAGACAGAAACGTATTACACTGCACTGCCTGGCTCTACGGAGATTACAAGCGTGATGTTACAATTTTGTCAAAATTAGAGGTATGATGACCAATTTACAACTATTTACTCTTAAATTCCTAATACATTTCATATAACCTCCAACTATCTCAATTATATTAGCATTAGCTTCACCAGCGACTTGTTCAAAATGTACTTCATAAAAACAAATACTTGGAAAATTAGGAAAAAAAAATTTTCGAACATCCTACTCTTCATTAATAAGATTCGTCAGGCAAGATAAAGCCTATCTTACCTTCACTTTTCGTCACCGGAGGGTATTCGATGATTGAATTACGTCAACGCTGGATCGCCGGGCCCTTACGTCGAACACTTGCGACAACTGCCTGCGGCGCCCTCTATGACGACAGGGAGAAATATTATTTTACACATTAGTGGGTACCCGTGACATGACACGAAAAGAAAATAATCTTTCATCACGTCCATTGGGATTTTTTGTGCCTTTAAAAATTGAGATATTTCTGTGGCTAAACTAAAAAAAACTAAAGATAATAACGGGAACAGGCTTGTGAAAGCGAACTTTTTTATTATTTAATTTACACAATTTAATAACTATAAATGTTTTTTTTTCTCTCAATCCTCCAATTCAAATCCACTGCGGGCTACTCATAACAGTATCACTTGCAAAATTTAATGAAATGTCAATGTATAATGTGTATAGAGATTATCACTGAAGTTAAAATTTCTTAGAATATGCTTGCTACTTTATTAAAGCAATGTACTCGTATGTATTTAGAAAAAAACATGGGTTGATGTTTGAAACAAGAAAAGTACCTAAAGAAAAACTTCTGTTGGTATTATTATAATGTATATATATAATGGTATTATTATAATAATATATTATCTTGGTATTATTATAATAATGTAGTCAAATATTGTATGATTCTAATGAATTTTGCTTCTACTACTAGGTAGGTATCTAAGTCACCTATAAAAATAGTGTACAAAATTTGCTAACATTATTGACAAATATTTATTTCCCAGTAAGCGTTGAAAGATATGACACATGTTTGGGCTATTCAACAGAACGCGCTGGGAATAACATAAACCCAATCTTATTTTCGAACTCGCATCCCGTACAGTACTATTGAATTCCGTACCTCAGTTCGGTACGAAGAAAATAATTCACCATTTACTGAGTTATGTCCGTACACAACGTAATAGAGTACCTCGTTCTCCGCAGTACCGTAAACTCGATTTGGTATCGTTTTCAAGGGGAATCGTACTGAAATTAGTGTTGAAATACAAACACAAATATTCCGCTTTTGATATAGGTACTTACAAGTAGCACAGTTACAGTTAGATCGTTTTTATTCAACCAATGCCCCAGCAGATTTGTCTCGCATCGAAAACAAACGTTTAAACAGATGTAACACGAAAAATACATTCCGATTTGAGATTTGTTTAAGAAATACGTGACTCAGTCGACGTTCCGTTACACTTCACAAAAGATGATTTCCAAGATGGCGACATCGACATGTCACGTCAAAAGTCTCGTTCCCGCGCCTCCCGTATTTTTTTTTAACCGCACACGCAATTTCCTGCGCTTTATATTTTTCGCCAGACCGCCGTGTCCCCCGCCATTATAAATGGTATTTGCTCCTGTAATGATCACTTAATCGAGGTGAAAGAAGGTAATTTGTTTGCTACGTTGTTTTTTTTTAATGTTTTCCACGAGGGCAAAGTATTTTCTATTTGTGCCTAATGCTAGGCTCTTTGAAATATGAGCGTGATAAGAAGAATTTCGTTCGCCATAATTATAATAGCGTAGGTTGTTTATAGTAGACGAACTCGTTTATGTTTTAATGGTGACCACTATATTACCCAGAAGGCGTTGCCTTGTACGAAAATAAGTCTATATTTCTTTGATTTTCACGATTTCCGATTTAGTAATAACGTTACATTATTTTTTATTGCTTTAGCTATTACTATTCAAAAGATTTGGGTTAAAAAATGACAAAAAACGTAAGTGTATTTTAGTAATTAATCTCCGTCCTTTCTAAATATAATTAAGCCTTCGGGGTTCTTGAAAAGATAATGTCGGTGGTATAATAGACCATTGTGGTACCTTAAGTTTTGCGAACTAAAAGCTTTTTTGTTATATAGTGACGTTGATATCCCCGTCTGGGAGAAATCCAGGGAAAACAGTAATGATCGAATACTTGGCGCAAGTTTTTGACGGCTTTTATGCTCTCAGTTTTTGAACTAGATCTGTGCACATTATGTAATGGGACTAAATATTACATTAACATATCCAATCAATAACCGTGAAGATAAAAACATGCGGTACCGACACCTATGTATAAACAATCCGGTTATCAATTAAAATTTCTACGAACAAATTCACAACTGCGTTTATATGTATTTCCATATGAAACCTTAGTACTTTAATGTTTTAAATCCACGGCAATGTCCATAAAACAAGCGGTATCGCGTGTCGTGTGGTTGTAACACGACGCGCCGTGGTCGTCGCTGATTCGCACCGGAATCATGCGGTTGACTCTACGTTCCAGTGCCTCTGCTCGCAAGTAAAATGAGACGACGTCACCCTTTTGGCAAGTCTTAGATCTTCGACTTTATAGGCACATGCTTCGCTAATGGCCATAGGCTATAGTTATTATAAAAGGCACAATAATGGAAAATGGTTATTGAATGATATGTAAAATCGCATGATAAGCATTTGTAGTATTGATATTATTTGTTTTTTTTTTGTAGATGTATAATTAGCCTCGTTGGTTATGTTGGAGTGCCACTGCCGATCGGGAGGTCCTGGGTTCGATTCCCGGGTCGGGCACTACTAAATTTTTCTAATTTTGATTTTCTAGTAGTGGCTCGGAGTCTGGACATGTGTCCGGTGTATGGCAATAGGATCACCACCTATTCCATAGTGGGAGTGTTCTACATTCCTCTGCCTACCTTTTCGGGGATTACAAGCATGATATTACGTTTAAATTAACTATTACTGCTTAGTAGGAGATGTGAAAAGAGTGTTCAATAAGTACAAATCATAAAATAGACGTAGAACGGACCATTAGGCTTTAAATACGCTGTTTTTTATGCCTGTTTATTGGTATTTAATAAACAAAAACAAAAATTCTAATGCTGTGAGTAAAAAGATGATTAAATTTCCTTTGTAGTAATTGTACTTTTAATACACTGAACGTTTTGCCTTCTTACATATAGAAGATTTGTATTTATTTTCATAGTCACTTCAACAGCAAAAAAAAATATTTCGAACAATTTCAATTATGATTCCTGAAAAGTTTAATTTATATGTATTAAAATTTAAAAGTCTCAGGTGAAACTTTTATTTTAAGAATCCTTTATTCATCATATAAACAAATCATTTGTATGGTAAGGTCACCGTAGCAATGGGCTCGCACACATTCAAACTTTAAACCTAATCTGCTAACAAGTGTTCCTTTTAAACGTCATAAAACTAATTCCAGCGAGAATTAACTCTTTACGCCATGAGCGGGTGCTCAGTGGAATGGCGACGGTTTTTTTCGGTGCTCAACATATGCGAAAATGAGCCAGCACTCGTAACTTGAGCGCGAACACTTACGTACTTGCGGTCATTGAGACCCCTTGAGGGACTACGAATGCCTACGGTTTAAACGATGCGGTGAGTGTTGCGCGTTGCTATAGTCACATACACGTTAGAGAGAGAAACTAACATATCTTAATGTATCCATGTCGGCTTCCCGCCTATTGTAACATCGGATATTTTTTTAGTGAAAAACAAAAGTACGCTTACGATGGTCTGATTTGGGTAGGTTAAAAATTTTGTCATGTTTTTGTATATTTCTTATCTTAATACGTTTGTTTTGTTTTTTCGTTTAACACACTCTTGGTACGATGTTGATTTTATTGTCGCTGAATATTTGGCGACTGTAAATCATGAATTATTGTCTAATACCTACACTGGGAAATATCACAAATAAAATGACCATAACCTGTCTAGACAATCTGTACATAGGTACTTTGTATAGATTCGGTACTAAAAACGGCGTTTTAACCCCGAAAACCCCTATTAGAAGTAATAATGTGGAATTATATAGCGCAACAATATAGGAGGTAGGTACAAGATCTGGGTTATTTACGATCTTCCGAGTTAAGATCCCGCAAAAACCTTTAATACTCAAAAATAATTTCAACAACACGTAACGGGCGAGAGTGACTGGATTCTGAGATGATCAAGCGAAAATAGTTTCTATGTACTATGTAATGGATATAAACTAAGAAACGAACAAATATACATTTGTTCCTTATGATACCATAATAATAGTAATAGTAATGTTATTCGATACAATCTCATTATTGAAAGCGGACAAAATGCAAGTATTAAATGTAGCCGTCATTTATTGGACGTTACGTTTACGTCTCTCTATGAAATAGGTGGTCTGTCTATTGCCATACACCGGGCTCATAACGAGACTCTGAACAACAAAATGGAAGTTAAAAATTCCAGTCTCTCGATCGGCAGTCGCCCTTGAAAATAACACAACCAATTAATAATTAACCAATAACACCCTTGTTATCATTACATTTTTCGAAGCATTAAAATATATTTATTTTAAACGTCTTTTGGCCATTCTTATACGTTTATACTGAAATGGTAACGCTAAACCATCTTAAATATAAAATAGTATAAAGAACCGTTACATCGCAAATTGTATCCGGATCCCTCGCCCTCGGCCGATTGAGGAAAAAATCTTATTTGAACACCCCCTGCAATTGGCACCTCCCCTCAGGTTTCGTCCAAGAGTAAATCATGTGCATTGTTGGTTGGCGTAGTGTGGATTCCGTTGTCGTCTGACTATGAACTGAAAATTTTACACTATACTATGACTATATATGACTGTATATTACTACTGCTTCATAAAAGTGATTAGCAACTGGATCAGGTTTATGTACATCACAAATAAGTCCAGTAATATGTACATTAAATATAAAATGTTGGTTTCCTAATTAGGTAAATATTATTCATAATCGCTCAATCGATTTCTCAATAATCGATACAGGATTTTATTGCAACAGAATTAATGGAATATCTTTGTATGTATAGGTATGTATCAGCATCTCAGTCGGTGACCGGTTTCTAGGGGTGCAAGACGTTGTAGACTTTCAGCCATTCTGACCGAATCTTAAAAAGTAGCTACAAATCCGATTAACATCAAATTAACACACTAAGCTCTTAACATCAGGAGATCTACTTGCCTGGACATAAACAAAATATCATGCACCTTTCTGTAAGAAGTAGATATAAGGATTTAAAGGATAGTTTAAAAAAAATAGTGAAATATTTGTCTTATATCCAGAATGATCACCAGTCTGATGGTAGGTCGCTTGTTTACGACAAAAGAGAATCTCATAAAAGTCCAACGCCACACAAACAATCTCGAAGTGCCCCGCAAAGAAAAATGAAACCGCTTATGCAGGAAGCTACTTCTTACGTACGTGACCGGAGGGTGCATATATCGCCCGAAAACTGTTAAAAAAAGCCCTAAGGGTTCGTTTCCGCGTCCACCCCTCATTGTTAGCTCACAACGATACAGTGGGCGATTTACTGGTAAACGTCAAAAGTACATTAGATTCCATTCTAATCCTTCAATCCTTCGCGGTTGGGTAGATTTTAGCTTGGCGATGTTAGTAGGGTAAATGTCTCAATTAGGCTCTCGTGTTAACTCTCTTGAAATAATGCTATTTGATAATGCGAAGTTCGCTGAATCGAATTCGTCTTAATAGGCCGACACGATTCTTAGTTATAGTTTCTTCTGAGGTAAGATTACATAGGTATGAGATAAGAGTCTTGCATGCATGAAAGCAAGCTGATGTTAAGTGGTGACTGCAATAATGCGCAGCTATGTCAGTACCGAAACTGAAATAAGTCGCCTGAGGACGTCTACTTACCACGGCCCTTACACTGAAACATGCAAGAAGCAAATATGTAATATTGATACCCACTTACTAGAATTCCTTGTGTTGGTCACCGCATAGGCAAAAATGAATACAAGATCTACGCATTGCAGATATTGAAATTCTATCTGATATTTAAATCACTGATAAAGAGGCAGTGACGAAGTCCAATGATTTTATGAGTCAAAACCTTCTAGTAAAATTTGTTTTTGCTTTAACTTTGTATATTTTTCGTTACGACGGAAGTTATCGCGTCCTAATAAATAAAAACCAAGTTGATCGTGCAACTACAAGGTACCTACGTATAACGCAAACCACCGTCGATTCCATCAACATTGTATCTGAAAGTCGCTCGCTAAACCTCCAGAGGGCAATATAATCAGTGCTTCACCGAAATTTGCGTGAGTCTCGATAAATCGACGCTATTGCTTAACTCGTAAAATACCTAGCAACCCAAGTTCGGGAACGGTCCGGCCGTATGTAGGGCTGGCGGAGGGTACAAATATTGGCAGTTTGACTATTGTTATAAATGTACATATTATTTGGAACGTTTTACTTTACTGCCTTGTTGCTCGTGTGGGTTGCAAACGCTAATGCCGATCGAGAAGTTGGGTTCAAATCTCGGGTCGGGCACTATTGGATTTTTCCACTTTAGATTTTCTAGTAGTGGCTTGGAGTCTGGATTTTTGTCCGGTGTATGGCAATAGGCTTACCACCAATTCCATAACGTAACTAGTGAAGCGCGGAAGTATACTACACCCCTGTGCCTACCTCTTCGGGAATTTCAGGCGTGATGTAATGGTACGCTTACGTTTTACATAAAGTTCAAAATCAGTCGATACTATATACATCGCTTTTACTATTAGAGTCGCTAAATTAGTCAAGTAAGACAAAGATGATTATTATATGTTCTGTATTCAAATAGAAACAGTTTTGTCAATTCAAAGAGAAACAGTTATTGCAATTAATGTGTATTTCTATGATTTTTTATTTGTTTAAGTTTTATGCTTCATACAGCGTTACTGCGTGATTTTAAATAAGAACATCTTTCTATATTATTATAATATGTAGAAAAGTATTTATGATAAAAGAAGACTCCATACATTTAAAAATATTCCTTGCTGAGTAAAAATATTGTACGCATGATACTCGTACATATCTTCAAAATATATTTTTTGAATTGTGTTTTTGGGAGTTAGCTCTGCAAATTATTATAACGAAATTCGGTGTCATTATAAGTTATCAGGGTGAAAATAGAAGACACATATTTTGGCAGCAAAGCCTCAAATTTCCGCGGGAACACGAGCGAACTTAAGCTTACTTACCCCACTTTTAACAAGTACTTTGTATTTTAAATCTGGATTCCAAAACACATCGTGGTCTCCTAAAAATATCCCAGGGTATTATTCGAAGCCAATAACCCTGTATCGGATCGTCCGTTCCGGCATCGATTCGCCGTCAGTCCGGATCAACGCGTCCACCTCGCGGCGGATTTACAGTGGAGAATCTTTTAAATTTGCACTGCGCTGCGGTTTGAATTGGTGATGTCCTGAACATTCGACATATTGGCCGAGATATCTTCAATTTGTGCTCTTATTATAGAGTGTGTCTTATAGAACAGTATATTAAATGTATAATATATACACCAAACACCCTGAATTTCATATCAATCGAATCACACCTGCATATTACATCAACATCCTGTTAAACATTGATGTCATATTCAGGTCTTATGATGTGAAGTGGTTATAGCAGTTGATACGTAGTCCTTTTCAATTCAGTGCTATATCTGGCTGAAGTGAAGGGTTAGGTTAAATATACATGATTTATCTTTCTATTTTATTAACGTCTATCCGACTATGGGATTATACACACACAGATACACACACTCATACAAAACATTACAATAAACTTGTACAAAATACAAAAATAAAATGACGTCATAACCTTCATAGTTACAATATCCCTTATTCAAATTAGCTAACTATTATCAACTAATGTGTCACAAATAAAATACCCTCGTACAAATATCCATACACTCGTATGTGCGTACAAAACATTTTTGAAACTCCCGGGACAAATGTCCTTTTATGTTGGGTTAGAGGAAAATATGCAAATTCTTAATAATTAAATTCGCGGAACGCACGCGCCGCCAAAATTGTCATTACCTTTATTTTTACGGGCAGAACTTTAGCGCTTTGGAACAGACGACCGAAATGTAACGTTGAAATTTTCTATTTCACGAGGGATATTAGGTATCCAATAAAAAAAAAATCTCTTTTAAATATTAGTATGCAGGTATAATATTCCAAACGACCTTTATTTCGTATACATATACAAATTTGACAGGACATCAGCGGTGGAACCAGTCACTAGTAAGCCAAACACATTTGAAAGCAGACTTCCATCATGAAATAGGTACCTACAGAGACAACTGTTGTATGAAAGTAAATAATCCATGAATACGGATCCATCCATATTGTGCATATTTCGTACATGAAACATCGCATCGCATACTCACCCAAAACTTACACATGAGCATTTAAAACAATATAAATTATACTCCACCATAAATATAAACTAATACAAATATTTCGTCTCGTAACAACATCATCATGGGAATTCCATTAAGCAACTACGGCTAAGTAAGTAACATCTATGAAAAAATAAAAATTTACACAAACGAAGTGTTATCGAAGAAGGTTGAATTGTAAGCCTCGCGCCTTTATATCACCTGGCAGTAAAATTGCACAGAGAAATCTTTCGGTAACATCAAGTGACAAGGAACTTGCGGGAAGCTGTAAAGTAACACTATAAAACGTTGTTTCAATTTGTCACAACTCCTTGCATGGGCTTAGTAATTTTCAACTTCCACATGTATTTTGTTTTCATCATCGTAAAAAGCGGTAAGAGGAAAATAATTTTAGGTTTTTATTGTCAACAGAAATTGAAATTAACCAATTTCTGTATCTGTGTTTCTCATTGAAGTTTACCTTTATATTGTGGCATTTTATCATCATTAAACGGACGTGTCATCAACATGGGAGGTTTCTACACTTTCGGATTACTTAAATATGTATAGTTAACAAATAATACTAATAACCGTATTAAATATTCAATTTAATTATTTATTTTAATTATTTAAAGGTTATTAAGTAACACTGTCGAGATAAATAAAAAAAATTAGTGTTCACTTTTCCAAGTGTTTCTATTAAAAATAATTTGCTTCCCATGGAGATATATCTGTTCGACAAATCATGTACATATCTCACATATTCCGACTTGGTTGAAAATGAATAATAAAATTGTTCAGTCAACAGACCAAAAAAATTACATGTCTATTAATGTAGGTATCGGTTTTACAAAATGATATAATAGAAAATGGTGTTCTTATAAAAACTAATTTATCTAAGGACTTCAACTTCATATCGTATATTCGAAGTGCGAAATTGATAGATAAGTATTTTGTATTTCTTTATTTTTATTGTCATTTCTGTTTTCGTCCCTTAAAAAACGTACAACAAATCATCAGATTACGTGAAATACTTTAGCGTTCTTTATTACAATCTCCCTTACGGTCCCTTCGTAAACAGATACATAAATGCTTTCGCCATTTTTGTTATAAATTGTATGTTCGAAAGCACAAAGCCACTAGAATGATACCGTAAAATTCTGATAATAAAGGTCGGTCTAATCCCGTAGGCCACCGTCGACGTCGATTAATGGCACCCAAAATTAAATCACCAAAACCAGCATTGTTGCATTTTCTTCTCTTGTTAGTGACAAATGAAATTCAACCGTATATCATATGAATAGCGTTTAATTTTAAATAGCAGCTCGCGGAACACATCCGCGTAGCTCGGAGTCCGGATATCAAATGACAGTCACATGTATTCGCTAACGAGGTTCCATGATACAGGCTTATTACCTTTCGCGGTCAAAGCATGCAAAATTCGACTTTATACCAACGGTATAAGGTACCTGCTACGTGTTGATGCAAATTGGTAATTTAATTTGAGAAATGTAGGGTAGTTACAGCATTTGAAAAGGAATTGCTTAGTAAAATACGAATGTAATTACTGCTTAACATTTGCGAGTAAGTGCTTCTGTTTGAGGATAATGAAGGGCATTTGAAGCGGAAATATGTCTGTTATATGTATTACTATTATATATTTTATATTTTGTGTTTGATTGTAAAAAAGTCACTTTTAGTGAGTATTACATATATTATTACGTATATGATTATGTAAAATATTCCCAGGAAATAGATAAAAATTTTAAATATAGTCCCAAATTTCCTTTATATTGTGTTTAAAATAACTAAAAATAAGAATACATTTATAGAAACAAAAAAAAATTATGGCCGCTGAAAAGCAACTTGGTCTCAACTAAATTAAGCCTGAAATTCTGCTGGACCTGGAAATAAAAGTAAAAAGCATTTTCATATATGCAAGTGAAAATATAAAAATATTTGCCCGAGGTGAGGAAATATATTTTTATTTTTCGACATGACAGGAGATTTTCATTTCAGACCGCCGCCATCTTGAAAAGCTTTCGCTTGAGTAGAAATAAAGCTTCGAAGAAATGTTTAAAATGGCAGTTTTGGCATTCAGCGTTCCTATTTCCTTTTAATGTTAGCATTATTTTGAACACGTCGACCAATGACTTGCAGTGCTAATAAAATTCAATACCAAACAACATTAAAAATTTACATCTTGCTCTCGTGTTTATGTAGTTCAAAAGAGAATTTTATTTTTCTGCCCAGTAGTAGTGACATATAGGTATTACTATAAAATTGATTGTAAAGAGGTCACTGTATTCCATAGACGTTCATATTATTTTTCCCTTTGGACTGGAATTCTCAGCGACATCAGACACAAATTCATAGATACTTTTGGAAATTGAATTAAAATATACATATATTATTAGTATCGCAATGCATGTACATTAATACCATAATGGATTCAGTATAACAAAAAATACGTACTGTTGTTTTATTCATTTTTTTTGTTTCTTTAAACAATGATTGATCGGATTGGCTATGAGTACTACAATAAGCTTTTAATACCAATCAGTTGTATACGCACAAATTTTAAATACTAAAATGCGTTAAATGTACACCGGCACGTTAGAATTTTAAACATAGCAAGAAAATTAGTTGCTAGATTTATACAAATGGTTGGTTGTGTTGGTTGCAAGTGCGACTGCCGATCGGGAGGTCCTGTCCTGGGTTCAATTCCCGGGTCGGGCATAACTAAATTTTTGTAATTTATATGTGCCCGGTGTATGGAAATAGGCTCACCACCTGTTCCATAGTGAGACGTAAACGTAACTGGTGGTAAAAGTGGGAGTGTTCTACATTCGCCTACTTCTTAGGGATTTACAGGCGTGATGTTACGTTTGATTTATAAAAATGAACACGATATCAAGAATTAGTTTGGAAAATAATCCTGACGAATCCGGAACCATTACTGTTAACAACAAAGACGTCAATGTTCCATATATATTCCAGCGATTTACAGAAATCCCCTAAACTTGTTCGATCCAGTAACAAACCCTATAAACTCCTTCGTTTCCAAAATAATTACCTTATCCTTTCTAAAGCACCTTGTAAATTGTTTTCGACCCTTATAACAAGTAGCACTGGACATAACCAATAAATCATTTTTATTATTCACCACCCCCCGGGCAAGGGGTTGGGGCTTGGGGCTTGGTTAAAGATCCTACGATACGGAGTGCTATTCTAGAGTGATTTAAAATAGTTTTTCGCGTATCGATTCGCTTTAATATCGATACAAAGTGCAGTTTCGCGTGAGTGTATGTACCGTATAGTGTTGTGATCTATTGTCGATAACAAAATAGCTTAAGTGCCTTTATGAAAGTTTGTAGCGGACTATTGTCTATAAAAAGGGTTGTATTGTCACTGCCTTGTTTCTTTAATTATAAACAATATTTTTCGTTAAATTAGGTTGTTAAATTATATTTTTACATCAAACCCATAGTTATATAAACACACTTACGTCATATGTAAACAACATTCAATGTTACTTTTTTAAATTTCAACTCGTTATATTTACAATAATATTTTGTTACAACTCTTGATTTCAAGTGTTTTATATACACGTAATAGAAGTAGGACTCGTCGGTAGTACACGGCGCCCTCCCGATGTTGATTTGTACCTAAGATAGATCAATAGTCATATCTGTGTATACAGATATATGCGTACTCTATCATTCAATTTTTAACACAATAATGCACACATCGTCGGCTAGCGCTAGGAATAAGAGCAATGGAATTGTCTTTCTGGTTAAACCTTAGGTTCTGTCATTGTTGAGATTTCATCGTAGATATTCATTTTCAATAACGCTTTTATTTAGGCACCATTGGATTCGCCTCTTGTTTCCAAAGGTGGGCTCAAGGCCGTTTTCTGCTACACCGACCAATTGCGGAGTCTTAGAAACCATCACAAATGAATTTTATGAACCACGATTAAAACATAGCGTCATAATTATATTAAATTATTAACATATATCACGCTACACTATTCCGAATACCTGTTATTTACTATTTAATATTCCCCTCTAATTAAAAGCTACAGCCATATCTAAATACATTTGGTTGTTATTACAACCAATTGATCCGTGCTGGTGTACAATTTCAATCCAATTTATACGTAAATGACAGAAGGATGGAATTTACATCGACGTCTCTTAATTATACCAATTAGTTAGTATCGATAATTAATTTCATATCAAACAGATGTCGGATTCATATCGATAAAATATGTATTGCGTTGGCCTTCACTAATGATTCTTTGGAATTCATATGTACATATGTATGTGAAGACATATTTTATGAATTGTAATTTGTTGGAAAATTTGTATTGTTGTTTTATATCTAACAAAGTGTCGTTCTTCAATACAGTACGAAATGTAGAGGTTTTTGAAGAATGCCTCGTAATATTTATGAGTTTTAAACGTTGAACGTGAACTAAACAATCAACAAAGCTTTTTTTATGGTCTATTATAAACAAAATAATCTTTTCTCTTACAATAATATTTTATTATTTTTAATCATTTTCGGACGTTAAACGTTGTAAAAAGTTTATTTTCCAATATTTTTATGTCCTACTGATAGGTACTGGAAAATATGTATGTCATGCTGCTTAAATATATTTTTAAGAAGACGTAAATGAGAGACCAAGTAATTTCTCGAAGAGTTATATAGTGGACTCGCGGTTTTTCACCAGGTTTCGGAAATTTCGTCCTAAGGTCACAACTTGGATCGTCTGCTTGAAGTGTGCTTCGAAATTTAAAGTTATCCAGAAATATCTAATTCGCCAAAAGGCGCGACATCCTTACATCATTAATATATTGTGTCCAATACGGCGCCAGTTCCTTGTAAAAAAGCCTCCATTATCAATAATAGGCATATGTAGGATTATTACTCCATTGCAGTTACAGTTTCCATTCTAGTAAATACTTTTATGCCAAACCATTTTGTGTTTAGTCCTGTTGTTAAGAAAGTAGTTCCGATTAGATTATATTAAGTTAATATGTAGGCTATTGTAACTAAAGTTAGCAATTATGTTAACTGTTTATCCGCTGACAGTAACACCCAAGTCCAAATTATTTACGGTGGGAGTTTTGTAAAACACGCGTTAAACCAATGTTTTTAAAGGTAAATATAATTTATCGCAAGCCCGAGAAGCTTATCGGTAATCTGGTAATCTGTAGCGACATTAAATCGCTCTTGAAGTTTTGATTAATTGCTTCGGTATTTTTATGATTATTTTCATGCCACTGAAATTGTGGTTTTTGTGGATATTTTTGTGTACTCTTATTTTTTAATGATATATAGTTAACGCTGTATACAATGCTCTAGCAATCAATCTTCTAGACGAGGGACGAGAAAAGAGGGAAAAGAAATGTAAAATCATAGTGAAAATATATTATATGGTAATTACTTGGCGAGGCGTAGAGGATTGCTCGAAAAAATCATAAGCAATCGTTATTTCTCATTCCAGTACGCAACAAACAACCCTATCCAAAGACCCTCTCTAGTACATTATATACTGAAGCCCTCATTTCGTTGTATGACGTAGCAAAAATGCGCTAAACGATCTGTCGGTGCCGCCATTAATTTGCCCAGATTTATTACCCGATCCTAAGAATATGCACACCTAACACCCTTTATTCTATCCACGAAGTTACAACGATAAATCTTCTTTCATAGTCATCCATTGCACTTTAGATCCTATCTTGCTTGCATATTGAGCTCAACTTGTGCCAACAACGTTCAATGTACGTAAGTTACTATCCAAAGGTTTGAAAAATATTCTTGCGTTTGTTTTCTGACTGATGAATAGTCCAGAAATTGATTATGAAACTTTGAGTCGACAGTTTTTCGTTTTGTCGTCCATTGATCGTTCGGTGCTGAATGGGCCAATTGTTTCTGGACGAAACGATTCGATGAACAATATCGGGGGCGTTTAATTGGATTTATTGTGGACGGTGTGTTCTGGGTGAGCGCCGCTTTTCAGCTTTGTGGGCACAAAAGGTTTGAAGTGAAAGAATGACTCGCAACCATAGAGTAATTTTGCGATTTCTAGTCCCTAATATTAATCTTTAGAATGAGATGTAATTTAAACAATGAAACACAATTAAGAATGTTGGATACGATTTATTTCCACTCTTTCATGCTTTGCATGGACAAGAATGACTAGATAATGTTTGAGATTTATTGTGTTTTTATTGTGACATTTTCACAATCCTAAAGTAAAATTTTGCTATTTAACCTTACAACATATCTTGTCTCGACGTATAACTTTTTGTAACCAGGTTAACGAATCCGACACAATGGTGTAAAAGTATTCTCTTAACAGGCAACCAGTGTAAATCAAAGCTAAACGAACGTCGGAAATTAAATACAGGACAACATAATTCTGTTGTTTTTTTAACAACTCATTTTTAACAACTGATCTCAAAATTTATAGGCCTAATGTTTAAACTTTGAAGTTGTTAACGTTTCATCATTGCTTTCAGAACCGAGATACGAGACGGCGTACGCGTGCGAAAGCAAGACCCTCAAGATCGGCTGCGGAGAAGGGTCCGTTATCCATCTCATCAGGGCCAACTACGGAAGATTCTCCATCACCATCTGCAACGATCATGGCAACACCGACTGGAGTGTCAACTGCATGTCCACCAAAAGTTTGCGGGTTCTCCATAGCAGGTTAGTTATATATCTCCATCTTAAATATTTTCACATAATTAAATACCTAAATGCATATTATGTTTATTAGCACATAACCATTTTGGAACTTTTTTTTGATTGATGAAGTCCTATATGTCAATGAACTATATAAAATTTTAACAGTTGCAGAAACAAGACATACATCGCCCCGCCTTCCTCCAATCGCTTATATGGTTTTAAACAATTTCACCTGACTGTTAATTTTAATAGGACATAAATATTAAGGCTATTTTAAATAAATTAGTAATTCGAAAAATCACATTTACTCACGCGTCCACTAACATTTGCAGCAGTGATAGCCTAGTGGTTTGAAATTCGACCTCTCACTCCGGGAGACCGGGTTCAAATCCTAGCGCGCACCTCTTAAAAATGTGCGTTTGAAGTTTAAATATCACTTGCTATAACGGTGAAGGAAAAACATAGCGAGGAAACCTGCACATCTTAGAGTTCATAAAAAAAATTGTTCTCTAAGACGTGAGAAGTCTGCCAACCCGCACTTGGCCAGCGTGGCAGTCTATGGCCTTGCCCCTCCCATTCTGAGAGGAGACCCATGTTCTAGCAGTGGAACGATAAAATGGTCGGAACAGGTCCACTAACATTCACTGAAGTGATGCGATAAGGTAGGTCCCAATACTGGGACAGGCAGACGAGAAATACAGTATTGAATAATCCCTATCAAGTACGAGAACAGAGAATGTGGGGTAGCATCGCATTTAATTAAACCAAATTACATTTGAATTAACATCTCAATCCTTTGCGCCTTTGTCCCCAATCCGGTGATACACAAGCTGATTGTGTTTCGGATTTAATTGAACACACCTACTCAGTATATTTACATTAAATTAGGCAAATACGTATCCCAAATCCGATAGCTCTTCGAACTGTAATTCCGAATTTCACGAGCAAAATATGTCTGGTGTGACAGATAGGATTATGGTGTGCTGTGTGTTTGTATAGTGGTATGTACTTGTGTGAGCGTGTTGGTATGAACTTGCTGAAATTGTATAATTAGATGAAATAAAGTTATATATTCACTATACATTAGCGTTAAATGGCCAGGACGTCTCCATACAAGAGCCATTGGACATTGTCAATCCTTTCATCATTACGCTCGTAGACATAAATGTCCTTCTAGAGATAGATTTAGGACTTTGCCTAGGGCAGATTTTATACTTGTTAGACTACGTGCAAAATCCTCAACATGTTTTCTTACAGCATCTAACACGGACATATGATTAGGTATATGATTAAGATGAGGTATAGGTGCTTACTTAAAATATGTCTCAAATAGTACTAACACCGATACCACATGAAAATACTTGAAGACATTTTTAGGATTTGATACGCATTTTGACTACATAATGCATAGTGCACATGGCGCTTAATAAGAGATACAGTTTCACCTAATATTTGAGGTTCAATTCTATCGTGTGGCTTGAATTTGTTAAAATTTAACGTAATTGGAAAGTTTGGTTTAACGGTCAACGGGCTGGTGACGTGTGTTTTGGAATGAGGATAATTGAATTTAGAACGCTATTCAGCAATGTGGGTTTATAGTAAATCAGTGTGGGTTTATTTATTTAGTGTTAATCTCTATACTAAACTTTCGACTTCGTTTGTAGGAGTTTCATTTTTATAACTACACTGAACTATTTTTCATAACAAAGTTCTTTATACATAGTATTTCTTAGGCTTACATGTTTTGTTTTATCGTAAACAAAATATAAAAATGTATGTAAATTCCTGGATGAGGAGATGTAATGGTAACTTAATCTAAAACTGTACAAGGGACAATCGAATTTTCTGGCTGTTTATGTGAGACTCGTAGAGTTTATGAGCAATCTCGTGAGTTAACACGATAAACTGGGGCGCGAGGAATATTTAATTTTCGGGACCCGAACTTGATCAATGGTTACAGTGGGACGGAACGCTTGCCGCCTTAAAAGTGAATTAATGCTTATTTTGGTTTACACGTTTTAAAAAGTTTTTAAGTGTATTTCTAATAAATAGTACTAATAAATTTTACGTATAGGTAAATATTGAGTACATGCAATTGGATTAGGTAAATATTTATTATATATATTATGTACTATCACTGACACAATCAGAATTTAACCTTCGCATTGAAGAAATTCGGGAATAACAAAAAATATCTTATTCTAAGCAATACACAATGCACCTAAATAAACAATGCAAAGGTACTACTATAATCGGATCTGATATATCTCATTCGGCGGTGGAATCGTAGATCCAATAACCGACTGTCGAACGTCCGTTGCAATATCCGATCAGATTTACTTTTCAGCTTTGAGATCTGAAAATCTGGTGCGAGCAATGGAAAATATGTGGCCATTTCGACAGACGTCACGGTCTGAACTAAAATAACCCATTAGTACCCTGGTAAATTTTACCCATTAACCCTTTTCATTCTGTAAAGTGATCTGTGTACCAGCCACACAAGAGTTAATGATGAACACACTCGTCATTGCAAAATACAACTTTCTATAAGATTCGCTTAAGGAAACACCACCGCTGTCTTCATTTTTGCTACAAAACAGCAGTTGTTCCATTATAAGTAAACTCATTCACATATATGACGCATATATGACGCGTTCCATATTATTTTTCACACGCACAATGACCTAGGATCGGATCAGTGTTGGCAACCTACAGCCAGAATAGGAAAGTCCCTTAGTATCTAATCGTAAACGTTGATTTTGTTCAGAAAAAATGGAAATTTAGGATATTTCAATATTATCGTACGTTTGCGTACGATAATGAATCGCTATCGTACATCGTACATTGACATGACTCTATCGTACATGTATGATAATTATCGTATGGTTGCCGAGGCTGGATCGGATATAGGAAGACGTAATTCGTAGCATCTACGAATGTATGTGTCCATTAACTGTGGTTTCTGTGTCGGGCTAAAGTAAGAATATATACCCCGACTGGATACAAGATACAGGGGTTATAAGAGCCGACTAACCCTGGCGCCGTATGGCGCGGTCTGCCTACCGCGGCTACATGCCCTGGGCGCCTATGGCCAGCAGCAAAGGCGGTACGAGAAGCCGATGTAGCAACTATCGCACAGAGCATCTGTCCTGTTGTGTGACAACTCACTTAGACACACTATCCTCACTATAAAATGAACATAAGTGACACTAGCTAATCCAGCACATTCACATGAAGTAATACACCAATTTAGAGACATTTATGTTACTGCGCCTAAAGTTATAATACCATTAATATTATAGAAGTTTAAAGAACATCTACTGAACACTACGTCAATTCCCGTATCAATCAGTAGACAATATATCTTCCCAAGCTAGACGACATTAATAGTATTCCTACTGATGTAACTTCACGCCTGTAATCCCCGAAGAGGTAAGAAGAGGAGTGTAAAACACTCCCACGTTTCACCAGTTACTTTTAAGTCCCACGATGGAATAGGTGGTGAGCCTATTGCCATATACCGGGCA
>DWFO01000484.1:0-20265 GCA_018246595.1 Mimoniades nurscia nurscia
CCGACCCGGGAATCGAACCCAGGACCTCCCGTTCGGCAGTCGCACTCGCAACCAACACGACCAACGAGGCAGTTAATTTATAGATAGTGGAAAGTAATTCGTTTTAACGTTAGTTAGCGGAAAAAACTGTACGTTTAAATTTGTCTGCAATCCGCGCTTTATACTGTGTATATATCCGATATAAAAGTTCCACAACGCTGAAAAAGGATGGAGGAATAAAATGATGGAACCATTTTCAGTCTACGGCGAGCTATCCACTCAGGCTCGCCCACTTGCATGTTTACAGCACCCCGCACGCACACACGCGCAGGTGCCGGCGTGAAAAGTTTGAGCCGTAATTTATATGACGGTTTAAATAATTACTCCTCGTTTTTGGCTCAATTTGTAGATGAGGTGGCGTATCGGTGTTGGTGACATTTATGCGCATTACTTTTGCGTTGTGGTTTGAATGTGATGACGTCTGCTATTATTATACATGAATGGTTTTCATAGCGTCGCCGTTGTCACGCTGTGTGGTATAATACAGTATTGTAAGCGGGGAATTCTAATTAATGGAGGGGTTACAGATTACTTATATTAAAACTGTTGTTGACTGAACAATTGTATGACATTTTATATCGAGGATTAGAATGTAAAAAGGGTAGATTAACATTAACCGTTAGTTGACATAACATTTACAGTTTTCAAAATTATAATTCGTATCATTTGATTTCAATAGGTAGTAGGTGTACACATGCCGTAGTCGGATTGTCGTATGCTTCGAAAATAGATCGCTTGTCAATAAAAATGTAAATTCGCCGCTTCAGCTCCCAGCTAATTCAGTTCCCAGTAGAAAATCCGGGCGCACGTCACCGGAGATCGATCGACCGTTCATTTCGCTAAACTTTTTTTTTTTTTCACTTTTTTTACATTTCATACTGACCAGACGCTCAGATTGAATATGCAGTCGAATGTTTGACTCGTGATACACAGTGTCGCCCTCTGCCGCAGACGGCGTTATTCTCGTAAGGTCGCGCCTTTTGTACGAAGGTCACATGAATGAACGACTCATTCTTTGTAAGTCCTTTTAAAGATTTATTGGTAGGTACATTGTTTTTCACAGAAAAAACACTAATATATAAAATATAAAGTATTTTCGTATGTGTTCATAATTGTTCGGTAGGATTAACTTGCCATGGAACACTGAATAACTGACGGATGAATCTTTAAATGACGACATGTGCACTGAGCTACGTTTACGACGCGCACGCGCATGTCTAAGCACCATTGTTTTATCCTACATGAGGTATTGTATCAATTTGCCTTCAATTTCTAAACAAGGGGTGCGGTATAAAAAAAATCGAAATACGCAAATTTGATCCAAAACCTCGGGAAGAGCGCTCACACTCTCGCGGTGATACGGCTGACACCCTAATCAAATAAGTACCTTTTACCGGGACGGTTTATGGTGTACGCAAAATTCCATCTTATGCTAAGTAAATAGAGTGGTTATTCGAGTGAAGGGGGCGAGTCAGACTAGCTTCCGCATAAAACGTATTTGTAGGAAGGACGACCCAGAAAATGGGTATAATATACTCACACTACCGCCGCAGCTTCCTCGCCTTATTCTCCCGTCTCGTCCCCCAGGACTCCGCAGAAATTTATATAACAAGCTATCTCATCCGGGTCGGTTATTGTCGAGGAAACAGCGCTTCGGACATTATTTTTAATTAAACAAAAGTGACCACAAACAATACCGAATAATGCTTCTTTACCGCTATCATCTTTAAAACAAATTAACATTAATAAAAAAGCTACGCCTAGGATATTAGTACATAAATTAGTACATAAATTAGTACATAAATTAGTACGTAAATAAGTCTCACTGAAAATAGATTAAAAAAAATTAGGGCCCAAACCAATTATGTATAAATATTTAATTAATGTGATTCAAAATATTTTATATTCATGTATAAAATAAATTGTACAAACCCTACTACTGCAGTTTACTTCACCCGAACAGATTTAATGAAGAAAGAAATTCTCTCGCTTAACAATTTCCCACTCAATCACGTAATATGAGTGGGGGCGACCACCCCTTCGATGCTCATTCCAACCGAAGTAATTTACGAGCGACTACTAGCTCGTCTAAAGCGAAATTGCTGCCATACCGATTATAAGTGCAGAAAAGCAGCACGACGATAATATTTACAAAATATTTTCATTAGTATTTATAAAAAAATAAATCGCGTTGCACAGTTTATTAAAGGTTAAATGATTTGTTACATCCCAAGGCTAATATCGGCTTCACTTAAGAATGCCCCTAAATCAATCCACAAATTTACGAGTATATTTATTTTATATCGATTGTTAGAACGCATTCCGAGATATTATCTCTTGAATACGATTAAAAAAATCTCAATATTTCTACCTAGTTATATTGACTGCCTCGTTGGTCGCGTTGGTTGCATGCGCAACTGCCTATCGGAAGGTCCTGGGTCTAAAGCGGATATTTTTGGATTTTTCTAATTTAGATTTTCTAATAGTCGCTCGGAGTCTGGATGGATAGATAAATGAGTTAAGTACCCAACAAGCTTTCTTACTGCACACAGATTAATATATTTTGTATGTTGTTATTTGTGCTAACAACGTAGCTTTGTTACTGTAATAATTATAGAGAAAACATTGTATCACAGACAATTATTTACGCCTGCCGCATAATATTGCAACTGCATACAATATTTGTGGCATTTCCATCTCAGAAACAGAATAAATTAAACAATAAGTACAGACGAATTTTAATTTATTTTAGCAGGCCTCGTAACTGAATTATCTGGTTAAAACAATATTTCTGTAGCACTTATAAGGAGAAAATAACTATTAGTGCATACCTGACGACCCTCAGACGACCTGCAGACGTTCCCACTGAAATGTTTACAAGATTATTGACTGAATGTGACCTTTCGTACGAGAAATTAATCGCTCAGTGTAATAATTTGCATTTCACTTACTGCGAATGTATTATACTCGTCAGCGGAGAAAGTTTAATATCTATCTATGTTTTAAAAACTAACAATATTTATATTATACTAAATATACGGACTCATGAGATATTTAGATAAAAGACGAAAATAATAAATATAAAAATACATAACTGGTGAAATCTGGAAATGTGCTACATCCATCCCCTTATCTCTACGGGGATTACAGGCGTGACGTTACAATTTTACATGTTATATTGTAATAAGGTACTAATAGTGTATGTAGTAAGTAATATCCATTCTGCAGTAATAATGGTAATATAGCATTTATTCTTATTAGGTATTAGTAGGACTTAAAAATCCACCCAAAACGCGAGATTATATCTATTGAAATCTACACAATTAGTATACCGTTTTTCCTTAACATTTCCAAGCCTAAAAATGAGAAAAGAGTATTTAAATGTTAAATAAACAAAAAATAATATCTCAATAGTATTTGCCATAAATATTGTAAATCATATATGTTTAGAATGCAAGCTACCGTTTTATTTTTTAAATTTAATTTAAATTTATAAATATGTATCTCATAATTAATTCTAAAACAAGATGAATAATGAGGGTCATGGAAAGGTAACATCTCGGCTGTAATAACCGACGTGATATGCAGAAAAGCGTAGTACTCTCCCACGTTTCACCAGTTACGTTTACGTCACACTATGGAGTAGGTGGTATGCATGTTTCCATACACCAGGCACAAAATCCAGACTCCCAAACACTACTAAATAATCATTATTAGAGAAATGCGTTAATGTCCGACCTGGGATTTGAACCTAGGACCTCCCGATCGGCAGTCACACTTGCAACCAACACGACCGACGAGGCAGTAATGAAACTTTTTCAAGAGAGAACTTATTGAATCATCTATGTTTGACGCAAAACGGCAATATTTGAAATATCGCGTTGCCATAAATGTTCGCGTTTGATAATTTTTTTAAACATTTAAGGAAATATAAAACTCTTCCACTTAGATTTTAAGGATTATAACTCCTTGGCAACTGACTATAGGAAATACTACTACTCAATATGTGTAATAAGATTTCACATGTCCATAAGAAACATTGATTACGTACATAGAATCACAAAACCGTGAAAACGATATTTATTCATTCGCAGTTCTCCGAATGCGATGAACGAGTGATGCGTTTTCCAAATAAAAGGATGCTTTTAAATAAGCAACGTAGCCATTTGGAGCTAGTGTTCCATGAATTCCACCATTTAAATATTGTGTGGTCGAACGTAAAAATTCAAATAAACGGAAAAACGCACATTTTAGCAAATTAGTCCGATTTCGTAGTGAAGCTTTCAAACAAATTAATATATCAGTCGCGGCAATACAATACAACAGGCAACACCATAGTGTCGTAGACGCAGGCAATTTACGACGCGCCATAACGGGGTTATTTGGATGATGGCAATTAAAACTGGAAACACCTGCGACATTGCTTTTATTTTACAATAATCAACACTGAAAGTCAAATAGAGAAAGAAAACCATTAAGTGTTGCTATGACAACGGTACGCTCGGACTCGTACAAACAATTCCAAGTTACCCGTTATGATTCAATTCATATTATATAAATATTAATATTGAATAATGAGCTTCTGTTGTTTAAACGCTACGATATTTCTGGAATCTTTAAATATGTTTTTGTACATTCGTTAATACTAATTATTACTAGATAAAGTGGCGTCGCCTTAATTGTCTTTTGTTAGTAACCGGAGTTTTATTAAGCTGCATATAAATACATTAAGGGCGGCTGAAACCCATACATATTTCTAACCAACCTTAAAAAAATATTGGCAACGTCCCAAAAGTCTATGACATTAATTCGGCGTCAGCAAACAACTCAAATAGTAGTCATGTGGGTAAAACATAAAGCTATGAAACTGAAATTATCAGTAAACAAAGCGATAAAGCGATAAGGCTGACCTCCATACGGCCTCCATCGGCCACCACACTGCATTAATAAGCATGTCTATCTATGTTTATGGAGTATTATCACGTATATTGAAATTTCTAAATGGAGTATTTAGGAATAACGTGACATTCAATATATTGATTACACGAGTGTTACCAGTACTTCCTACCCCTTCCCTGTATTTTGCTAATTGAATTATAGCTCGTTTAAACTATATTATTTCTGAGAAATTTTATTCATAGCCGTGTGTAAAGAAATTGATTTCACGCGCATTACCAGTAGGTTTTCTTTAGAAGAAAAGTATGAAAATTACGTATATATCCAGACTTCGAATATTTAAATGTAAGATTCAAAAATATTGCTTACCTCTCTCTTATCCGGAAAAAAAAAGATTAGACCTACTAGACTAGAGAAAGAAAAAGAGAACCAGGTAAAGAAGAGAGATAGACAAAAAATTATTATAATGTTAGCAATGAATACAACACAAACACTTCATTTAGATTCTAAAGCATAGTTCTAAAGCATAAAGCAAAGTGTGTGATATTGATGTCATAGCGTATGTAAACTCATACCAACAATATTCCACAGTCAATGGATTCCCGCCCGTATTCTTCTCCGTAAATGGCGACCGACGACGAGAAATCCTCAGGCCAGCTTCCACTATCAATGAACTGCTATAAGTCCAGACCTACTTACGTACAAAGTTGGACTCGACGTTACTACAAGAGAGCGTATTTCGTCAAAGGATAGCTTTCCCCTGGAATCTGTTCAGGTGAAGATAGTTCCATCAGGTTTTTAGTCCCTATGTCAGATCCCAGCGTAATCATCTTGTCTACTGGCACTCTCGCACTGGCACCCAATAACTAAATCGTGTGTATCTTATATCGCTGCTACGATTTCCTTTTTTGTTCCTCTATCCGCTATAAGCATTTATTACTGTGTATAAGGTTACATTATACAGGTAATCAACGACCCCGAAGCTTCAGTGTTATGAAACAGTCGGATAGAAACTTCGCGTGAACTGTTGTTTACACCGCTGTGAACAGACACACCTGATAATTTGTCACGAAATTACACAATTGCCACTTGTACGTGGAACTTTGTGACATGCCGTGTATCAATACAATTTGAATGCGTATTGTTGTTCACAACGTGTGCTGAAAACTTATTTACGAGTTGTTGCTGCAAAAGTAATTCTAGCGAACTTTGTTATTGCTGTGACTTCTCGATTTTTTTAAGACCTTAAACCGTCGGTAGAGAATTATTGTCGAGAATTATTGTCAAGAAAATGTTAGCCCATTCTCATTGCCAGAGATGGTAACCCGTAAAAGGTTACTGATGATGATGAAAATTAGATGCTGACGTGCCACCAACAATTACAGTACCATATAACATTTTTGATTTCAACACTATAACAAAAAACATGAATCGCTTATAGTGCAAGATACGCACACACTCCCACACACAGCATAAACGATTTCGCGATTATTAAGTAATGAAATTACATAATAATTACATACGACTGACTCCCTTTGTCTCTGAATATATAACAGTAAATTGGTGTTCTCGTACATAGGTAACTGTGTATATAAGGCCAGTACTCGTAATAATAATGGCGGAATCGCATCCCGACCCCAATACGTGACCTGGAAATTAACTTTTGGTACTTCGCCTGTTTGTCAGGAAAGAGGCAACTAAGATACTTACATCGTTAAATATAAAAGTAACGCTAGAAGAATATGTTGTGTTAAAATGATACGGAATAAACGTAACATACATAAAGACATATAACAGTTGGTTTACTCTGTCTACCCTGCGAGAGATCTGGCGTAACTATATAATAACAATAAGGAAACCCATTCGCAATGGATTGCGAAATCCTTATATGCAGTATAAGAGGACTTTGCACTGTAATCCGCATCATATTGACATTATTTTGCTAGCATCAAGTTATAGAAGTAATATATACCGTTAGTGCAATTCTATTGGTTAGTGGCCCTGACTTCTGAGCGGGGAATTGTGAGTTTGATACCCAACTAGAATAAATATGAACATAACATCACGTGTGTAATCTCCGAAAAGGAAGGCAGAAGAATATAGTAGACTTACACGTTTCACCAGTTAACCAGTTACAAGTAACAGTTAGTGGCGTTTACGTACCACTATGGAATAGCTGGTGAGTCTTTTGCTATGCAACGGGTACCCAGACTCTGAGCCACTACTAGAAAATCTAAGTTAGAAAAATCCCATAACTCCCGACCCGGGATTTGTACTCAAGAACGGCAGTCGCGCTTGCAACCAACCCAACCAACTAGGCAGTCAGGACCAAATAATCGCGGAAAACAAATGATTCTTCTGAGTGTAAGATATACTCGTGTATTACTAAATTAATTTTCGTGTAATTTATTAGTTTCCTAGTTACCATAGCACAGACAGACATTTCCAATTAGTCTCAATATAGGTATTTATATTACTGACACACAAGGCACTTGATATTAAATGGTCCGTAAATCTTCAAGTCATTGGACAAATTCTTAGGTGAGACTATACTTGTCCATCAGCAGTTAGAGATGCGAAGCTAAATTCAAGGTGTGCTGGTTTCCACGCGATGCCTCCCAGGATACAGCAAGTGATAATAAATCTTAAAATGCACATAATTTAGTAAATAAACAGTTGCATGCTCGGACTTCAATCCTTATCACTGAAGTGGGAGGCTATTATTTTGAACCACTAAGCTATGATCGGTTGATATAACACTTGCCTATTTATATAAGTATAATGAAAAATAATTATAAACCTGTCAGCTTGAGAATATGTTACTTAATACATGAACCTCGCGATGATCACAGATAATTACAACAACTAATGCTAATACATATGCATTCAAAATACTAAACGGAAATATACAACAACCAATTCCATTAAAACATGCAAATGAAAAGCATCGAGTGTCACAAATCAAACGCGACAGTCAATTTTGATATCCAATAAAAAGCTTTTATGCATGTTTTGTTAAAAACAGTGAACCGTAGGTTAAACGTCAGAGAGCGAAGCGACTGCTATGACCTAAATAAACTCCCGAGCATTGTACCATTTCAATTCAATCCAATTATTGTACGTATATCGTTAGTGTATAGGCCAGCGTGCATTTCCCATAACTGTTCGGACGTATGTATGTACATACATACTTACATGTTACTTAACTCAAGCAGCGCTATTAGGAACGTATACATAATATATTGTGCAAGACAATATTACCATCACGATGAATGTAATCATGAGGATTAGTTGTCAGTATATCCAATGTAACCTGTGACAGAAGACACCCAGAGAAAGACCCAGAAATAGATGGAGAGACTGCGAAGATCTCAGGCGCATGATCAAGGTGAGTTGGAAAGGTGACCGGATATACAGTATAATGAAGAAGGATTGTTAAATTGATATGTTCTAAAATATAAAAAAAAATTGAAATATCAACATCATGTTTTCACAGTCTCGATCGCAATAGTTAGGCAGGCAGTATAAATATACTATGCTAAGTATTGGCATTTGTCATATTAAATATTTAAAAACAACGTGATCCTCGAAACAGTAAATACTGTGGTTATCAGCGGTAGAAAGTCATCAATTTATTGGAGGACTCTCAGCACTTCGGATCTTGAAATATTTTGCTTTCGTTAAACATTTAATTCTTCACCAATCACCATTTAACGGACGCGATGGTCACTACAATATCTCCATGGCACAAAAACTTACATGTAAAGCAGAATACAATTTTCTATACATCGATTTCATTCGTGTTTCTATGCTCTACTAATGCATAGATTACCGAGCAAGACACTTTCTACCTAACTGTATACGTAACTGTCGTCGTAAACAAAATTCGTTCCACTAAATGATGAAAGTTCAATAACTTTTACATAGATATCGAATAGATAGTCTTAATTGCTTATCACACTAAAAGCCTTTTAATTAGATGTAACTACGCGAAATTTCAGAATAATAACACGCATGTATGAAAATTCGGTCGTTCAATTAGGTACATGTTAATATCACCAAGAAATGTTTTTTATTTATAACTATATAAAAGCTTCTGATGTTATTCTTGTTTCCACAAATTTGAATGTAAAACAATTTCTTTCTACTACTGGACATGCTATAAGCGTAATTTTTAAACGTTACTCTTACGAAAATTTCAATTACGTCAATTGAAAATCAATTTAATAGATTGCATCTCGGTTGATTTAAAATATGACACTCGCGTGATGATCAATTTTGATACAGGTCCTATGTAGGTCACGTGACACAATTGGTTGACATGAGGGTCGATACTACATATGCATATATGCTATGATATATACATAACATCACGCCTGTAAACCTGGAAAAAGTATGCAGAGGTGTGTAGTACACGCTCACGTTTCACCAGTTACTTTTACGTTCCACTATGGAGTAGGTGGTGAGCTTATTGCTGTACACCTAAAAATTCCATCTATAAAATCACAACTAGAAGAACAATAAATAATTAAATTAAGATTTTCTTAAAACCTTGCATCTGGATATAAAACAATAATAGGACTAAAATCATTCTTCGTGACAATTTCAAAAATAGTTATTTTCAATTGCATAACAAGTGGAATTTGAAATTTTTCAGTCGGACTGCGTCCAGATGTGTGCACGCCCTCGAAAGGTCGGTGCACACGACCTAAATACGTTCCCAGCAATCCAATTACCTCGCATATGGACAGAGCGTTGTTACTGCGTAGATGTCAATTATTACTGAAGATGGTGCTTACGAAACTATATACGATAATCGTGTATGGAACACAATTCTATGTAACATACAGTTCTATAGAGTTTAGTCTACTGTTAAACACACGTTTTTCTCATTTCACCCCATTTTTCCTTTAAACAAACTCTCAGTGCGTTTCGTGTAGAATGTGAAGACACTATCAACTATTATTCACAAAACAAATAAAACGAAGCAACACAAGTGAAGAATGCTTAATTAGTTTGCTTTATTGCCTAAAACAGAAGATGGGCGACAAGTGTGCAATGTTCATAAATATTTAAAAACTCCAATAAGATCAACCAATAAGATCAGCTGTCAATTCCATAAATAAGACCAAGTATGTAACACGTCCCACAACGGGACCGTATGTGAGTAGTAAAGTTAAGAGTATAAAAAAATCCCAAAAAAAAATACAACTCACTCTTGACGACTGTGCTTTGGTAAGTCTCCTGTTCGACGTGTGTTTGGAACAATAACGTTGGCAGCTGATGCGGAAATATAGATATTCGCGTAGGTAATCCCATTCAAACTATGCTATTACATGGTTTCATATCGATTACGTCCTTTTCGTTGATTCATAATTAATGGTATGATTACAATAAGACAATGTATACACGCCCATCGGATCCCAAACTAAACAGAACTGATCATATCGTACACAAACAGGTGATCA
Organism: Mimoniades nurscia nurscia; assembly: GCA_018246595.1. NCBI lineage: Eukaryota > Metazoa > Arthropoda > Insecta > Lepidoptera > Hesperiidae > Mimoniades > Mimoniades nurscia. Next base: position 10,404 of record DWFO01000484.1, read on the forward strand.
ACTACATATATGTACATACATTACTAATAATCAGGATCATATAAACAAAAACGTGGGATATACTGCTCTGTCTATTATTTCGGGGATTAAAGGCGTGATTTTACGTAATATTACATATTAACAGAACAATAATCATATTGAGAATTATCAAAATATGTTCTATTACAATAGTTGTATTTTGACGCAACATCCAGAGCAAAGTATTGCAACGCATTACTTAATGAACACTAATGACGCTGGAGCATTATGTGTAAGCGATACCTTTTGTCCAATTGCAGAGATGGGCACTTTCGCCACCGATATCTGGGCCGTGCATCAATCAGCTTACTCGTAGCAAGGCCAGGACTGCCACAGACCAACAACATGGTGATTGCTGACAGCAGTAAGCAGACACTGTTACGAATGCATGAGCGAAGTCAGGTTATGTCACAAACTCCCGTCGAGTTTATTGTTAATGCAGCTATGAACAAAGATTGTGTAGAGTTGCGCAACTGTAGACACGGCGATTTGAAAATTAGGTAACCAAATTATAACTTACTGGTATATTTTTATAACTATATTTTTTCTTGCGATACCAACTTTATTGTAAAATATACCTTATTGTGCAAGTAAAATAAGAAGTTCCCGACTGCCTCGTGGGTCATTTTGGTTGCAAGCGGGACTGCCGATTAGGACGACCTGGGTTCGATTCCCGAGTCGGGCACTAATAAATTTTTCTAAATTAGATTTTCTAGTAGTGTCTCGGAGGCTGAATATGTGCCCGGTTTACAGAAATAGGCTCACCACCTGTTCCATAGTGGGACGTAAACGTAACTGGTGAAACGTGGAAGTCTTCTACACTCGTTTGCCTGCCTCTTCGGGGATTATAGATGTGATGTTACATTACAATAAAAAGTATGAGAACTTATCTTTAACTTGTATGCACAAAGAATATAGATAAGTATAAATTAAAATGCATTGTTTAATATACCCATACCTACATAATATGAAAATAGAAAATAATATAAACAATAACCGCTAATTAAAACTTTTAATTAATAAATTAGATAAAGAGTATTTAAACGACAATTAACACTTTAAACACCGGATATACGTGATACATGTAGAGGTACAAACTTTTACCGAATAAGATATCTTATTGGAATATTGAAGTACCTAAATGTATTGAGAATCATCACAATTGCAGTCACTATCATGTTGCTTCTAATCCTATAAAAACTAAATACGCATACCACAGCCATAGGATATTACAGATGTACTGTCCTATGGATCTGGCTATCCTATCCTATACGTAATATGTATACCTACATGACATTTTAATTTTTTTTATAACGCAATACAGTTTATTATCAACTCCATCATCATCAAATCAGACTATTGTTTCATTTCCAAGTCTTCCAAGTGTATGCGACAATACAAGACCGCGGATCGATCACAAGCGTTCGCTACGATTCATCACAAGTTAATATATGATCGCGGAATTGGTTCCATGACTTTTATAAGTCTACAGCAGCTTGCAAGGACGGGCCGGCTTCAAATATTCATAGCGAGATCGATATGAGCGCCAGTACAACTACGCGCCTGTTCCCGAGGTCGGACTCCACTAATCAAAACGTAATTTAAACTCAATATTACATTCGCAGTAATATCACATACTATGCCACATCGCGACTACGCATATTAAACGTCTCATGGAATTGATTTATACAACGGGTATAATTTTTTTATATAAAATATACACAGCCATTACATATTATGTATTAAGAGTACTATAGTCCTCTGTCTGCCACTTCGGGGACAGAGCCGTGATGTTGTTTTCTTATGTTACGGCATTTCATGACACGCATTAAGGTACCGTTGATTTCGTAATGTATGTGTAACCTTCGATATCATTGTGTTGTATTATTACCGTATCATCACGACCGATCCCATGCGGGGTAGTCCGAGAACGCTTAGTGTTATATCTTTCTATATCTCAATTCTTAGACCTGAGCTGCTTCCTCTACATTCGTGATCTTTTTATACATTTAATGGGTCATCGCGATTAAGGTACATGTAGCAATTGTGACACATCACATTACATCACGCCTGTGCCTCCCAAAGGCGGTGGACAAAGAAACTCAGCACACTCCCACGATTCACCAGTTATGGTCACCCCCCGAGAAGAGCCGCGTATACAACGTGGAACCATATAATATAAAAAAACACAACATTGATGTTACACAACATGATTGTTTCGCAGCAATCTATTTATATTATTAATAGCGAAGCTTTTATCATTCCTATTATGGCTAGACAAGTTTACAGTTTAAAGTTCGCTTATGTTTCAGCGCTGTTAGAGCAGCCAGGATGCACTATGACCCCGAAGTTTACGTCAGTTACGTTACACGCTAACTCCGCAATATGCAATTCTGCACGTGTATTGCCGTCAGTATGTCTAATCAATATCCAGCTCAGTTCATAACGAATGCATTAACAGACTGTATCCGCTGTGATGCCTCAAGCTAATATTACAATGCGTGTTAGCGAAACGTCTAAGTACGTCTAAGTATGTTTGTACGTCGGTATGTACATTAATTAGTTAAATTGAATTCGCTAAAACGATATGTACGCTTGAAAATACAAATATAAAGGAAAATTTAATTTACAAAGGCATTAAAATTCGAACGATCACGAACTCCTAAGTTCAAGTTCCGGTTCAGGTATCATTATACGGTTCTGACTTAGTATTTCCAATAGTGCCTCGGAGTCTTGATTTGTTCCCGATATGTGGCATTAAGCTCACAACTTACTACATCGTCGGCAGGAAACGTAATCACGTACGTACTTCGGAGATTATAGGTGTAATGTCAAGGTAAAAATTATACTCATATGATTATCATTTTTAGATTTCTATCTATCTCTGAGTATCTATCTTTATATGAACATCATCAATATTCATGTACTCAGAGATATGAAGAATCCATTTACGTTATCCATTTACGTATAGTTGTACCTACGGAATGTTGAAATGATAACATAGTAAACATGTAACTTGTAAGTGCGAAGGAATTGTATGAAGTGACTTCAGGAGAACTGCATGCCTGAACAGGTTTTTAATATCAGGTTTATATGAATGTCACACTTATAGGCGATATTAAATATTTTCTTAGATATGTATATGTATGTTCGCCCTTTGTAACCCTGTAAGTTTAATATAAAGGTTGATAAATAAATATCAATATATAAATGTACTAGAAATTAACTCTAATTGAGATATTTAAAGAATTAATGTCCATATAAAAATATAGCTTTAAAAAATATTTCATATAGTAATAAGCATTTTTCAAATATATTACACACACCTTGTACTTTTGTTTTTCAGAATGTAACACATATTATTATATTATACATTTAATTAAATTAAAAATTAATTTCAAATCTCTTCAATTTCATCGTCCATGCGCTAACAAATCTACTTTTCCAACTACGATATAATCAAGAGAAAATTAGGAAAAACCGCCGTATCGCAATAATGTTATTAGAACAACATTAAGCGAATCTAAGGTAAGCTCCACTCAGTTGCAGTCGAGACCGTAGGCTGTGGCGCCTCTCGCTTCCAGAATTAATAACTTCTCGTCCCCTCTGCCCACCCCATGTCGTAACACCCTGCCTCCCTTCTCATACCCTTGTGACCATTACCACGAAACCTACTTATTGTAAGAATTATGTAAGTTGCTTATTTAAAACAAGTAAATTAAACCATTATTTATAAAACGGTATTCTTGTTTTTTTTCAATTATATATATATGTATACTTGTAAATGACTTACTTTTTTTGGAACGTACACGTGTCTTTAGTTTATTTCTAAAATTACGCAAGTATTTTATTTATTATTTTTTATTAATTTATTGAAGATCGTACAACTCAACAACTTGTAAATAAAACATAATTTTATAAATACATATATTTGAAACGATTATACATAAAAATATTATGTTGAAGAATTTTTGAAGTGGATATAAAAAGGACGCCGGTGAAACGAGAATGGCCGTGAGTTTCAGTAGTAAGGCGCCGGTGTTCCATCCCTCTCTGGCGGTCGGAAAGCCTTCGGAAGTTTCAGGAGTGTTTCGGTTTGCCTCTTTGACTCTGTTTGGGTGTGTAATGATTTGGCGCGCGCGTAATTTGTTGAAAAAATGTCGCCTCGCCGCCGCTGTTTCTATCATGCCAATCTTCGTTTTGATTATTGTTATTATCTAGTTCGGAGAATTCGTTACAAACATATTTTATTGTTATTTATTATTACTATTACTACTAGCAATATTTTTATAAAAGTTTCGTTAGTGCTTTTTGTTAACTACAACTCTATATATAGCCTAATTGGTGTTTAGTTCGATTAGTAATGAATTTTAAAATGATTGCTAATTGTGAGGTTCTGCAATCGATCACCGGGTCTGGTACTATCGTGTTTTCCTAATTTGAAATTCTTAATACTAACTTAGAGGTTGGATTTGTGCCCGCCGTACGACAATAGGCTTACCAATTACTCCATTACGTGAGATTTAACGTGACTGGTGAAACATGAGATTACTAGACTTCTCTGTCTATCCCTTTAGCAATTGCAGGAGTGCGTGACGTTACAACGTACAATTATATGGTACACACTTCTTCAACAAAATTTCGCAAAGAAGAAAAAGGTAGGGAGTTAAAATAATATCACGGCAGAAATCATGGATATTAGATAGTTCCATTCGGCGACGTAGCCGACGAATCCATCGGAAAAGTAACCAAAAAGGGGAATGATGAAATGGATACGAGAAAATCGCAAAAAATATAAAGTCTCGAAGGGGAGATCTCTCACCTACACGACTGCCTGTATAGATCGGTGAACGAGCGTATCCATTACGATAATAATAAATTCGCTTGCCTTATTTTGTAACTGTTTTGGATTCGAAGGCAGCATGTCATACCAAATTGCTGAACATAGCGACTACATGTCTTTTTGTTTTATGTTTTGTTAGAATTACAAAATAATTAGGTGTAGATAATTACGTTTTTCGTATTAATTTAAAATTTTTGTTCATGATGGACATCGACATGTCCGACATGTTCCGACGAACTTATTAAAAAATTAAGGATTCAATTATTGGTAAACTACAGTAAAACGAATTTAGAAAACAAATTACAACATGAAATAATTACTTTTTGCCCATATACATCCTATTTTAGCCCTCAGAAATTTCCAGACGTACTTGTAAAAAAAAGTGATAAATATGCAGAAAATATATGCCTAGGTTATTTATTATATTTCAAAATATATCTTGATTCATTCCAAATTTGAACATCTGACAAGTAGACATATAAAAAAGGTTTATATTAATTAAGTGTTTGTTTTCAAATTGAGACATGAATTAAGATTAACGAGTCAAGGTTTACAGTGCGACCACTGTCCTCAGCACATGAGTGTCCAAATTCATGCGAACCACTAAAATCTTAAAACGAAAACCAGGAAACAAAAGGTTCTTAGAAGTAGTGACGTGTAATCAAGCTTCTTTTGTGTAAGGTACTCGTACGTACGTTTTAATTCCACCACTGCGGCCCGACGGCGGCTTTAACGCTTGGCTTTAGCCGTTCTCCGCTAACTTTCGCTAAATGCGGATATTTCACTTTAAAACAAGGGAAAAAAAACGAAAACAAAAATATGAGACTCGAATACTACCGCGTTCTTTGGAAACAAAGAGTTACATTAGCAAATCATGTTAAAACGTACATATAAATAAACGTAAATCCTATTTCCTTGAAATGTTCATTTAACAACTATATAACTTGATACATTTTGACTCCAACAGAAAAACACCCTTTAATTTTAATCACAGGATTATCATATCCCTCTAAAATGATGTATATACATTCAACGGTCGTTACATTATGAAATTATATAACGATACATTAAGTTCAAAATAGTTTGCACGCATGGGTTCATAAATCATTTTTTGTATTATTCCCATGAAATGTATGTTGCTGTAGAGACGATGGCTGTCGCAATCGCCCTTTCTTCTCCACAGGCGGGACTAGTTATATTTACAACATGGATTAAACTGGAATATATAACTACAGAATGTTATTGATTAAAATTGAATATATTTTATGTATATTTTAGAAAAACTTATTACCACAAAAATAGATTTCATGCAAAATGTTTATTTCAATACTGGAGACTGCATCCAAATTTATTTAGTAATAATACATATATATGTATTTCTTTTTTGGTGTAAGGAAAGAAAAAAATTCAGATAGTTTCACTAAATGAATGAATAAAATTAATCAGGTTTATAGAAATCTTAACCCACTTATTAATTTTTACATAGAATATATCACTTTTGTAATGTACAATATATTGCATGATATGAGCAAAAATGTGCTCAAAAAAAAGAAAAAAACAACACAATATGAATGCTTAAAACGGATCACTATAAAGGGATAGCTGAATTAGCATTTAAATTGTAATAAAAAAATGTTTAAACATTGACCATCATGTAAAAATAGAAATATAATAACTATATATAAACTGCTTTCATTAACAAGGTCATATTTTTACAGAGATTTAACGTTTTTGAAATTTTTATCTTACTTATGACAATATATGTATGTACATATGTATTTATTTATGTAATCTTCTACTATATTTCATAATGTTCTATTTTTTTTATTCTTTTATTCTATTTGGTATCCAATACAGTGTATTTGTAACGTATTGTATATTTACTGAGCAAAACGTATAACTTTCATCCACAATGTAATAAGTTATCAGTGAAATACAGCGATGACAGCGCGTTGATGTCTTTCATACGCGACCTAAATTATCATTTATTTGAAGGTTTCACAATTTATTAATTTCACTAGAAACGGAAATAACATGTAAAAAAACGTATGATTTATAGAACTATAAATAAAACTCTCGATTTGCCAATCAAGTGTGTAATTTTTTTACATTACAACTCTTATACACCCACAAAGGCATATATGTATATGTACTCTCAAAACTTGAAACTGTATTTAAATTTACATCAGCTTTATCTATATTTCTTTGAATATCACACCTCTAAATGTCGCCGCTCCACCCGTTCTTGGACTTTGTTAAAATCCAACTGCATCTCCTTATTTTTTTAAGACTGTCAGTGATAATCGTTGGTTCACATGTATGTATTTTTCTTGGAAGACACTAGGTCAGTATTTCTAGACACTTTACAATTTTACTGTTCCACTGTCTGACCCGGTTCTTCTCTCAGAGTGAAAAAGGTTTACACAACTACTTGCGACGTCAGCTAAATGTCGGTTGGTAGACTAATATAATTATATCTAGTATAGTGTAGGTAGTACAGTGTAGTATATAGGTATTAGTGTATAAGAATTAGTATAGTATATAGTTACCAATATATAGGTAATAGCTATAGTAGTTATATATACTTGTATACGTAGATATATGTTTTTGAAAGGGTGATAAAAGAAGTTTACGTTTACAATACGAATAATTACTTAATGATTGAGCGTACATGTAAGCTCGCGGAGCCAAATATACCGCCCTACCCCGCCCTCGCCCGCCCAATTCACCTGCCGCTCCTTTGTCTCGTGTTCATAATATGCACAAAATATGGCCACTAAGTATTCCTTATAACATCATTTCTTTAAAATATTTTCTGTAAGTTACCGTTGTTATATCGTTGCTACAAGTTCCGTTATACTGTAGTTAATTGTAAGTAAAATCACTAGTGCTGAAATTTCGTAAAACAGTTTTATTCTGGCTTTTATAATGTAACATAACATTAACGATGTCTCAACATCAACCTATCTCAGTCGACTGCAGGCGATAGACCTCTCGTAATGAGCGCCTTCGCGCCCTGTCCTCGGCTTGCCGCATCCAGCTTCTGCATGCAGCCTTTCGTGGATCGTTACTTCCGCTAGCCGGAGGGCGTCTTACACTACGTTTGTTGATCCGCGGGCTCTACTCCAGAACTCGCCTACTCCGCCGAATAATCTTCGGCAGATATAACCGGCCCACTGCCACTTCACTCTGGATACATTAAATCAAATAGTATTAAATTGCCATTTTATTAGTTATTAAACTATGCAATTTTAACGTTGTTGGAGTCAGTCATATAACACTCATATAGATATATACAAATACACTAGTATTGCATCCTGCATAGACTCGTTTTGATAGAATTTCAACCTTAGCCCTATAGACATTAAGGTTAACAGACCGAAACCTTGTGAAATGCAAGCGCTCTCTAATTCACTGCAAGACTCCATCGTAGCACTGCCCTCTTTAAACAATTCACTTTTATTTTGTTACCGATGTAGTATTTAAGAAAAATTATGGAGGTTACTAAGTGATTGTTTTAAGTTCAATTAATAACAATGCATTACATTTACCAATTAATTTAACGTAGGTAATGTAGCTCTTAGCTGGTATTGTACAATTATCGTAAGTATTTTATTTGTTAAAATTTCGATAACAAAATTAAATATTATTTCAACTCCCAAAATATTGAATTTGTAATTGAAGAAATGAACAATTAACAAATAAAAAAATTCAGTGGCAACGTGCAACGGATACGTCATCATCATCATCATCCCCACCATTATCGCCACCATCATCACCATCATCGGTATCATTATCATCATCACCACCACCATCATCATCATCACCGTCATCACCATCACCATCATCATCACCAACATCATCATCATCATGAAGCTGTTTTTCTTCTTACTGTTGGACACAACGGATTAAGGTCACGGTTAAAAAATTACACAATAAAACACCAACACGTACCAAAACAAATAAAACTCTGTATCTAGATCACATACTTACGTTTTATTTGTCAATTACTTACAGTTTAACAGTCTTTAAAACATCAATAGTGAATTGCACGGTTTATCCAAAAGATACGTATCAGCGGAAAAGGGCCCACTGATAAAACACTGTCCATACGATAATTCAATTTGGCTTTGTTACTATGTCGCCTCGAAAGCTATACCGCGTCCCACTCCAAATTGTGATTAAAGTAACCTAATACACACAATAACAGGTCACGCGTTTACCGACTATGTATTTAATTTGAAACAAAAAGATTATAAGCCGGTTTCCACATATATTACATAAAAAGGACTTTATATGTAAAGCAATAAGACTTAATTTTCAATGAACGTAGTATAGAAACATCACGTACGCTTGTGTGCCTCTGTGAAAGCTACACGTTCCATTTATAATACGTACGTATAAGAGTCATATTGTACACAACGCGTCTACTACTGTTGCAAACTGCATACGTGTGAGAACGTTTCAGAAACGAAATGACGTAATAGCTCCCTAAGCTATTTGAACTTTATTCTCATGTAATAAATTACATTTTGGATTGGATTAAGGCAAGGAGAATATGTTTTCGACGTGTGCGTGCCGCAACGGTTTGAATAGACTATCGAAGAATGCGGAGCGTGAATTACCATGTTTAGGGAGTTGTCAGTTTGACAATTTTGCTCTTATTTGGATTTGCGTTCGGATTACGCAGATCGCAAACACTTTAGGAGCTATTTGGAAGTTAGCTGTGTCTGTCTATTGCACATTAGGGTGAAGGATCGCTAAAATATTCACATACGAAATAAATAATTAAGAGTTTACATAAATTACATTGGTATAGATTGCCACGTTACCAGCGTAAGCGCGGCTACCGATCGGGAGGTCCTGGGGTCAAATCCCGGGTCAGGCACTATTGGATTTTTCTAATTTAGAATTTCTGATAGTAACTTTCAGTTACTATCAGAAAGTCTGGAATTATGCCCGGTGTATGGCAATAGACTTATCACTTATTCTAGAGTGGAA
>DWFO01000485.1:0-20258 GCA_018246595.1 Mimoniades nurscia nurscia
TAATTGTGCCGCTTTGGACAAAACATTTATTACGTTAACTATTTCAAGTACGTTAATTGGACCGTTGGTTTGCCGAGTTGCGATCTCCGCTCCAGAACTCGCCTACTCCACTTGTTACCTGTTCTTCGGCAAATATGCCCAGCCCATTGCCACTTCAGCGAGCTAATCCTTTCAGCTATGTCGATGACTCCGGTTCTCTGTCGGATAGTATCATTTCTGATTCTCCCCTTTAGAGAGAATAAATACGAATTAATATGATCAATGAATGACATAAACTTAAAAGGGTAGTTCAGAGCAAGAACTCCACAGCATAGCCGCCATCGTTACCAGTTATTTTATCAATCCACTGCTAGCCAGGGATCCGTCGCAAAGGGTTGAGACAATATCTTACGTCGCTCGCCAAGTGCGGATTGAATGTGAGTACAGCGGACGTAATATTTTAGGTCACAATACAATACGATGATTACAAGTCTCTGTCTAGCGACACCAGTCAGATAGGGTCTTCAGTTTCACGGCGCGAGGAAGCGCGCAATCACGCGCCCAGCTGGAGGAGCTGTTGCCTAATAGCGGACATCCTCGAGTTACTTGCGGCTACGGCGAAGGCGGTTTGTCTCAGATTAGGCGACTTCGATCGAGATTATCTATAATGTATTATTACTTATTATAGTTAAGATAAGTACAGTTCTTGTTCTCTAAGGCGTATGAAGTCTGCCAATCCACACTTGGCTAGCGTATTCCAACAATAGAAAGATAAAGAGGGTCGGAAAAAAGTATAATTCTTGATATTCATTAACATATTAGTTGAGCACTATATATTAACTTATGAGTAAGGCAGAGAGGATTAAGTAGTAAATATAATAATAATGCTTATTGACCATAACATACGTTACACTAAAGCAGAGATCCATGGCTGAAACAAAAGCATGAACTGTAGACTAAGAGTCAGTTACTTCCTTTTTAATAATATCACTATCCCCCACAGATATCACGAGCTTGTTTTACGTGTAATGTTATTATATTTTTAATTTACTACACTTAACTTTTAAAGATTTAGAGCTTCAAACAAGGGATAAATTGAAGTGAATTTGAGTTGAAAAAAAACATTTAAAACAAAACACCTGAACAATACACGATGTAAATGAAGTAGCAGCATCTACGTAAGCCCCAGTGCTCCGAACTGCCATAATTGAATAATGTACGTAGTAGGCAGCTACTGTAGGCCACTTTCAATTATTTATTCCTCGCTCTCCTGTTCCACGACGGAATTGACCAGCCATATTGAACAATAATAACACTAGAGAACAATATACGAGAGACAAAGCGGATTAGCATCGAAGAATTTAATAAAACAGTGCCCGAGCTCCCCGAAGACTGACATATTTGCATCGAACACTGAAAATCAATTTCGTAGAATGTCTAACGTTGTTAAGTGTAATTTGTACTGTAATACATATGTATTTGGGTTTCTAAAAGGTTTTAAATTATGTAATTTATAACGTTGTTTTATGAAACATTCCGTGCGAGATACACGTAAAAATGTTAAAATCATAATATCTAATGACGACTTCGCACCTGGTTATGAAATCCTAAACAAGACAGAGCCTACCGATAAACAGACATATTGATTAACTTCATATAAACGTTTCTGAGTATAAATTACATTAATGTGTTACTATTAATCAACATGCATATTATGTTTATGGGCTAATGTATATGCTACATACGGTCTTACTGATTAAATGAAATGTAACACGTAACATCACGCCTGTAATCACCAAAGAGGTAAACACCAGTTACGTTTGAGACCCATCGTGGATTAAATGGTGAGCCTAATACCATAATAGATTAAATGCTTAGATGATTACGCTTATCTTTATCAAAAGTGTCAATGAACAATCGTGAGTTCATCTGAAAGCAAAATCAAACGACTCCGGGGCAATTCGAGCGAGTGAAAAGTAATAGCGGCACGAGCCCACCGCCGTCAAATGGCCCGAAAAATTTTGGTAACTCCATCGATTTTACGACCGTGTAATTTGCGCTAGTTGGCCGTCGGCGTGAAATGGGGAAAGTCTGGGGGTCTCCACTAATTAAAATACAAAAACGCCATGTCGCGGCGGCCGTTCACGTTGAAAGCGCGCACTGAGGTTTTCCCGTTGAACGACGCATGCGTGCTACAGCCGCGTCGCGCGACGGATTACGAACGACGAGGACTTACATTACGTTTCATTTCCACGACGATGTAATAAAACTTTGCGTAAATGTAAACAGCTACGAGTTATGGGAGTGAGTGATGTTAATAACAAACATTCAAAAGGTACCACGTTGGGCACCAAGTTTCACAATCGTTAAAAAATTTGAATGAAAAAAAAAATGGTAACAATGATTTTGAGATAAATGATGCGTGACAAAACTACGCAGTGCAATCTGTTGTAACCAGAAAGCCGATAAATTACGCACATAAATATATTTTCAAATAAACATTTACAAATACATACATACATTGAGACACAAAACACATCACGCAAATATTTGTCCTGGGTATCAAAGAGATGGCATCCATATCATATTAAGTGACATTTGCGACCCGTTAACATTTACGATCAGACGATCAAACGGTTTAAGTGCAATTTTATAAGGACACTGATCATAAAGGAATAAATATAAACGTACATACAAAATATACAAGTTCACTAACCTTACTGTACTATTTCCTATACTTCTAAGACTCCCCTTATAGCCTTACTTCTAGACTCTTCTTCGACCCTGTACATTTAGACTGTACTCTCCGACCGTACGCACCTGGCCGATACTTTTAGGTACGTTTAAACATTTAAACAGCGAAGGACTAAATATCTACATATTAATTTACATGTCATGCGTTTAGTTCCACTATTTAAATAACTATTAAAAATATACTTCAATTGGCGACTATCGAATATCGACCAATAGGCAAAGTCATTAGAGTACATTTGGTATAATTTGTAATATAACACAAGTGTCACTAACGTTAAAAAGAGCAAGATCGCGGCTAAATCAGTAACGGGTTTATTTACATCCAGTACATAAAACATTTCAAATCTATTTGATATCAATTGTACTTTAGGCACACGAAAGAAAACAACCTCAAACGAAATGGAAACTCGCTAATATATAGTAAAAAAAACATGCTACAGCACTTAAAGACGATAAATATTCACGAGACCTTCATCAGAAATATGTAAACATATAGACACTGGACCTGTCTGCAAACCCATTAAGTCCCTCTTTGAAAATGAAATAGAAACAACCACCGATATCTAATCTATGCAGCAACCACCCCGTAACACATGGTGTTCCTATCGCTGATGTGTTACAACACTCGCAGCCGGCGCACGTGGCCGGCCGGTGAATGGCACGCGAGCACGTGGGGCGGGCGAGGCCGTTCGATACTGCGGAGGCTGCGCGCTGAGCGCCGCCCGCAACCACCTCGGGGTAACGCCACTCGCGACCAGGGTTGCCACGTATTTTTTAGAGAACTTAAATCTATATATAAACATGTTATTTACAACAATAAGTACAATGCATACCATTAACATAATAAATATTTTTTATACCCTAATATGACTACGATACTAAATTGTATAATAAATATAGTAAGATGTATGTATTCTATTTTATTTTTAATACTCGATATTAAATATGAATTTGACTGCGTCGTTGGCTGTGTTGGTTGCAAGTGCGTCTGCCGAACGGGAATTCCTGGATTCGACTCCCGGGTCCGATCCCGGGAATGTGGCAATAGGCTCACCACCTATGCCATCGTGGGACTTAAAAGTAACTACTGAAATGTGGGAGTGTTCTACATTCCTCTGTCTATCTCTTCGGGGATTACAGGCGTGATGTTACTGAATATGAATACAAACTCGTATCTATACTGAAAAATAATTACCTTGCCGACAGATTCTCTTAACTAATTCACCGTCATATCTTTTAATACTGTAAGTGCAACATCTTATTTCGTGACTGGTCTAATAAAACAAAAGCACTCAACGTTCAAATATGAAGTTCATCTCGGTACTAATATTCCCGAGTGCTCCTGCACTTTCGCAATAAATCTCGAGCGGCGGACAAACAAACAAATACAATAAAAATGTTGACAAAGCAATTTTAAAAAACGCAACTTAATTAACGTAAAATGAAACTTGACGAGGCAATTAGCTGACGGCGTGTATTCAACCCATCCGTGGCCAGTATAATCAGAACCCGTCTAAGAATCAATATAAACATATATGAAGGTCCTCGGATCCTGGCAGGGGTAGAATCACCAGTGACTCTGATCCCACACATCGTACTACAGGCTGACGCAACGTTTGCATGCAGTAGGTTCTTTGCGTTTGGTTCCGGTGAATAATTACACAAGAGACGTGTAAATGAAATAAAATGCCTCCGACAACAGCGGAGATTTAATGAAAAATGTAAAATGAATGTCTTACGTACAGGTGTCGGTTTTTTGTTGGGTTAAAACTGCAACACAATCAGCGTCCGCCCAAAGCAGTGTAGATTCGAAATTTGCATGCACAAAAAAATATCACAGACAGTTTAAAAATTCAAGAGTTGAATAACAGCATTTCTGAAATACACTTTACCAGTATCATACCTTGAATTTGTCGTCTGAAGTGGTATTCGTAACGTATGACGAGAAATTCGGTGCTCAATTTTCATCAGTAGATGTACAGATATTCATAACGTGAGAAACGGTTGGTAAATTATACATTTAAAAACCAATAACATGTTACTTGATCTCCAAAAGCTTAAATGAATCCAAGAAAACACAAAGTAAAGAGCAAGACTTAATAGAAATATATTACCGCAAACCAAAAATAAATAAAATTCCCATATACTAAACATTTCAGTCGAAATACCATAAGGTGAATTTATCTAAGGTAGGACGACAACACGGTCAATACAAAATTTAAAAAGAAGGAGTCGAGTGTTCCGTACATTGATATCTCTGAAATCTAAATATTGGCACCTTCCGCAACATCAAATATATGTAACAACGACAGCGAGAAGACAATAAACACGGTTGTTTATTGCGCTGACGGAAAATCACAGCGGAGAGTGGACGGACGCAAGTAACAGTGGCAGATTTGAATATTTAAATATCGAATATCTTAAAATCGAAACGTTAGTAACGAAATACATCAACGCTGCAACCACATGTAGTAAAACAAAATGTATTACACTAATAAGAACTCGGAATATAAAGGACAATACAGGCTAATAAGTAACCGACATAGACAAAGAGTAACTTCAAAACCAAAACGTAAAATGTATATTATTATACAGTCAAATTATATGTAAATGAAACTTTCGATGTTAAAACTAATGTCAGCATTTCAAAACATATTTTGCCAACCAAGAGATAGTAAATATAGATGTTTGATATTGTCTCACATTACTTAGGGAACTGCAAAGACATATTTTTAATGTATCTTTAATATTCCAATAATCAAGAATATAGAAGTGCCCCGTCTTCGTACATCGCAGTATCGAAAGCTAGTTGTATGCCTTTGTTGTTTTCATATTGATACTGACTAATTGCTATATTTTGTTGCTACACCACTACTACCTCTTTCAAGGAAATGCAGAAGGTATTTCATCTAGTATACGAATTATTCGAAATTAAATAAAACAAAAAGTTACAAATGCAGAAGCCAAATACCAACGAATGCAAATTCACCAACATACCGTCCCCGGCCCAACTTGTGATCAGCACTAAAATTTTAAAATGACAATTACCAGATTAAATAAACATTCTTAGTAATTAATAAACAATGAAAGAAAAAGTACTTAAAATTTTAACAAAACTTTCCTGGAACCACTTCGAGAGTTGGTCAGTATTGCGTATTACTAGCGCCAAAACATCAAAAACAAATTCTGGAAACAAAACTTCATCAACATAATGGAGTACCTCTGTACAACTAATGAACTGCAATTACATATATACAAATTGGCGTTTTTTACTTTTCCAGCGCTTTGAAAGTAAAGAATTAAGTCAACATTAAAACCCAAAATGTTGTATCTGCTAAAGTAGCAACTACAAGTAAGTCTACTGATATTTTGGCAAATTTCGACACGGACAAAATATAAAGGATGCGTATCTTATCTAAGCGACCCATTTTTGCCCCGGACGGAACGAAATCCAAGGATGAAGCCATTTGACCCTTGGCTTTTATATATGGTGGCGATTTATTATCAAACCTTCGGAATCAGTAAACCATTTCCTGCGAGCCGAGCGAACATTATACGGTTTCCTGTTCAAATTTTCATTGTTCTAGATTTACTTACCACTCAGGGTAATAAAATCGCTCAACTACAGTACTGCCACATCACATTACCATTCACCGCCTGCGCGAATATTTACTTGCGTAGCTTTTTGAAATTTTTCATTTTTATTACATCGTTTTTATGTTCGATGTTTTATGATATGCCTTAGTTTGGTCGATGCAAAAACGCCTAGTCACTCTGCGCACTCAATAGAACCTGTGATAAAAAGCCTTTCAGAAACAACAATCGATTCGACCTCGTGCCGTAGGAGCGGGAGTTTAAGTGAAACCGTACCGCGAACATTTCACATGAACAACTAAAAGTATTAAGTTCCACGACGCTGGTATTATTTCGTTCTGTCGCTACTCATTTTCGATACTCGCTGGAGCAACTTTTCAATCGTCGATAGAAGACAATGTCTTTAAGTACTTACAACACTTTCGAAAATTTCGAAGGGAAACTGAAATTTAGTTTACTAAGTGCTTTACTAAGCTTTCTCATCATCAACAGCCCTTTTTTCAACCACTTAGTATAGGTGTCTTCTATACCGATGAGAAAGTTTAAGGCTATACATATAGACCATCACGCTGCTACCAAATGATGATTACCAGACTTAACCTCCTTAGAGAACATTATGGGGAACTCTCAGGCATGAAATTTTCGTCACAATGTTAACTTTCACCGTTACAGTAAGTGGCATTTAATCTTAAAACTAAACTTCTGGGGGTTTTAATTTCAATACAAATGATTGTTGTGTCGGGTCGGGCACTAGTGATATGGCAATAAGACTCACCAACTATTCCTAGAGGGACGTAAACGGTACCGATGAAACATGGAAGTGTACTGCACTCCTCTGCTTGCCTCACAGGGGATTACATGCATCACGTTACGTTATTTGAACGTTACGTTATATGAACCTAAATGCAACTGATTCCTGGAAAATATTAAACCGTCCCCTAAATACGCAAGATTGTTTGAACAGACGCGCCCTATCGCGATTTTATCGCTGTCTCTTTATCGCACGTTTCGGCGCTCACCGGTCTCATTCCGCGAATTAAATCGCCAATTTCAGACAAATATAAATCAGTGTCACATTACAAGTTTCCACTCAGGAAGAGATACTTGAGGGTCGATAGCCATCTGCTTGAGTGCAAAAACATATAATTAGTATAACAGTATTTGAAGAAAACATGCAGGTACACAACATTCATTTAATTACCCGTGGAATCTCAAATAATATTTTTTATATGGCGTATTTAAAAAGTTTATTCACTAAAAAATAGAAATGGGATGGACACAGTACGGGAATAATTAAAGTTTAGGCGCGTATAAATTGGATAAGAAAACTAACCTTGAATAATTTCTAAATGTGCACACAAAATATAGTTACACAAGGAAACATTACATTACATATGGGTTACTACGTTAATTTAAAAAGAAAAAATGTTCAGACCAAAAATATTTTTCAATTGTCACAAGCAAGAGTTTAAATGGTTATTGGCAGGTAATATTTTTTTCTCGCAAAGAGACTGGCAGTAATATTTAACAGCTAAATAAAAAGCGTCGTAAGAAACTTAATCCGCCCGTCACATCTATACAACACGCAGGAATCAACTTGGCAGATGTGAGAAATGGCGCTTCAATCCATCGCGCCATTTGATTCCGCCTCGAAACACCTACGGATAATACCTGCGACACGTCCGTGCCTCGTTATTGCGTAATCACAGCGACGTGTCCAGTTAATTTCTGCGAGTTATATATCGACGTCAAGCGACATTCATAATCGCACGTCGCAAAATGTAGGCGCGATCCGTAAATCGTTTTGCAAAAGGTCAAAACTGACTCACCTCGTTACGAGTCAACGGAGACGGAGCCCCGCGCGGCCTTTGCGAAACTAGCTTTC
Source organism: Mimoniades nurscia nurscia (assembly GCA_018246595.1). Taxonomy (NCBI): domain Eukaryota; kingdom Metazoa; phylum Arthropoda; class Insecta; order Lepidoptera; family Hesperiidae; genus Mimoniades; species Mimoniades nurscia. Next base: position 8,213 of record DWFO01000485.1, read on the forward strand.
GTGTTGATATTCGTGCTTCTAAATGAAATCGTTGATATGACAAATAAATCTTTTCCTTTCCAATCGCCAATTGATTTTCGAATTCGTTACTAACTATAAAATATTGTTATTTATACATATATGACAGGCGAGGATACTGATCACTATACAGCCGAAGAAGCTTGGCAGTGATAGCAAAGTGGTTTGAAATTCGATCTTTTATTCAAGGAGGCCGTGTTGAAATTTGGGCTTACGCCTCTTTTCCAAAATATTCGTTTTAAGATTAAATATCACTGACTATATCTGCGAGGGAAAACATCGTGAGGAAATCTGCACATCTTAGAGTTTTCCAAAAAAAATGAAGTCTAAGGCGTGTGAAGTCTGCCGAGCCGCAGTTGGCTAACATGGCAAGTTTACGACCTCAACCCTCTCATTCTGAGAGTGCTCAGGCCGGGTTCCATCAGTGAAACGATATAAAGAGTCGAAAAAAAATTACAAATTGAAGAAAAGAAAAAAACTGTTTTGATGAAGTTATGTTACTTATTTGTTAATTCACTAAAGTTCGCATTTAATATGTAAATTTCGGTTGCAGATCACACCTTAAACATAGGATTTTTATACACTGGCTGTCTTAATTTTTAGGGGTATATCAAGAAAATGCGAAAAGAGAATACACCTAGAAGAACATATCACATATCGATCTTAATAACAAATCGTTTATTTATGTTATAAAAAAATATATATAAAAATTCTCACATATTATTTTCATACACTCCTGTCATTAATTTGATGATAACAGTGCGACACGAAGGCTTACGATAACAGGTCGAGAGGAAACAACTTGTACAAAACAATAGTTGATGCAAAAAATTCTAGGTACACAAGAAATAGTTCAAATCCACACAACGGCCATCAACAGACACAACGTTAAATGAGGTAAGTGGGTCGTCAATTCGCGGGGTTAATTTCAAAATTATTCGTCTCTTAGAACATTTCACGTACCCACCTATCCAGTTCTACTGTATGACATCACTGTTTCGTTGTGCGATATGTCAAAATTAACAGTAGCACAGACAATAATGTGCTGCGTCCGAACTGTGCGTGTTTGTGTTCTGCTCGCGATTTAAATTAATTAACGTTGCCGTAGTACTTAACGCAATAATTTTGTTTATTTATTTAAACTTTTGCAGCACCTTAACTAAGGGATACAAGGGTGTACTTAATGCCTAATGGCATTCTCTCCCAGTCAACCCTGGGTGATGGATGGAGCACGTCGTAGGCGCACACTTAAATAATAATATGTTGTATATTGGATATATATTTACATAGACATATTTAGGTAGACATTTATACATACATACTGAAATATACGGAGGTAGACATATAGAGACATACACGCACATATTATTATGATATACCTATAAATACACACATACTTATTGACGTAGTCGAAAGACGTCAAATCGTACGAAACGGCGAAAAATTAATATGCTCTTCACAACAAAGATAATGACTAAGTCTTAAGTCATTATAAGTGTAAAGTAAACGGTGACCAGATTTAAGTCTTAAAGATATGGTATAAATGATGATGTAGTTAATACTACATAATAATATTCCATAGTGGGACTTAAAAGTAACTGGTGAAACGTGGGAATGTGCTACATTCCTCTGCCTACCTCTTCGGGGATTACAGGCGTGAAGTTACTACTTCCTTCCTTCCTTCTGCCAAATAGAATATCTTTTATTATTCAATTATATTTGTCGGCCGGGACTCGGCATCCCAGCTCAACAGACCCGCACGGCGATATTACGTCCAACGCGTCGGCAAGACAGCCTACCGTCAATTTTAAGTTCAACAAATCATACACGGTATACGAATGTGTAACTAGGAGTGGCGATTCAGCAAACAAGAAATGCAATTTCAATGAAACATTACAAAATTTGCTATTTTACAGTGTCAACTCTTTGCTAGTCTTGCAGATTTTTTTGGCCTCCTTTAAGGTTTCATTCTCATAAAACACTCAGCACATCACGGATAAATCCACGGCTCGCACATTTTTAACAATGAACAAACGCGTACAACGAACAGATGAGAAGGGTAATGTTAGGAAGGAATGTTGACATCAACGAGGTGTAATAAATAGAGCAATACATGTAGATGATGCAAGTCAGACCTGTACGAGCAGAGATAATTGTCACTCGGTTTCCTTTACCTAACTTATAAGAAGCTTGGTGTCACAAAACGACGATAATAGGTAGCTAGTGAGGATGAAACTTAATTTTTTGGCAGTGGTACAGTAAAATTATGGTGACAGCCAGACTCCAGCTCTCCTGTAGGCGGCCGAAGTATTAAACTTTTTTGCAACTATTTTATCATTCCACTGTTGGACACCGGTCTCCTCACAAAACAAGAGGGCTTAGACTTCAGAAAACATTTTATCAGAGAACGCTAGGTTAGGTAACTGTAGGTGTCCCACGGCGCTATACCTTCGATTACGATGTGTAACCTCTCCCATTATAACAAGAAATACTTAGTCTTAAAACGTACATTTTTGCAAAGAGATGTGTGAAAGCAGAACCCGGGATGTTCGGAGTGATTATAAATTAATTATAATTGGGGCAGATTGAGTTTATTGGGGAGCTAATGTTTTGCAACTTGATTTCTGAAACAGACCTCGACTTGTTTACACGAACTATACAAGCAGAAGTTAATTACTTCTCCAAGTACAGTTGGATAAACATTCGAGTTTACCCTTTAAATATTTGATCCTATAGAAATTGGCTATCAAAACCGTTTGAACGTCACATTATGTCGTTATGAGCACTATCCAATTTAGTTCCGTTTAATTACTGTAATTTGTTGAAATATACAAAATCTTTACACGTTACTAATGTGTATTTATGTTTCAATGAATTTTGTTCTTTTTTCTAACAATAATAATTAGTGCTTTAACTCATTGTATTTACCTACATACATACGTATTTTATTTTGATGGATACCAAAACCTGAACAATGCCTTTTCAAAGCCACAAATACTTACAACCATTAAAAGCCAGTTAAGACTTTTACGTAACGACAGCATTAAGCTAGAAAAGAATATAACTTTTTACAGAACATGGATTAGCCATTAGGAAATTGGATAGGTACAACTCGGCTTTGTCGGCCATGACTACAATTTTAACACTGTGCTAATTGGTGAAATAATTTTTTTTCTTACTACTATCAGACTCAGACGTTATTTTGATGTTCTATCATCTTACAATCTCTCTCATTAATCCTTGCTCTAAACAGGATATCATAGAAATAAATGCAAAGTAGGTATTTACGATACAATGTGACTTGCTGTAACGATAAAGGAAACATCGTAAGGAAACATGAACACCTTAGAATTCTCCAAAATGTTATCCAAGGCTTGTACTAATCCGCACTTAGTCAACGTGTAAACTAGAGGCTTAATTCTTCTCATTCTGAGGAGAGGTTCGTGTGCATCAGTGAAACAGTCAAGGAGCGCGTGATGTGCTACGAGTCTCTTACGTAATATTATTAGAATTTTCAGGTAGTCATGTTAGAGTAGCAGATCCTGCGACAATACCCCAGTAACACTTATTCTGTTCATCTCCGTCACTACCATCAACCTACTGCGGTGCACTGCCGGACCAACGCTAAATACATCTCATCTGATAAATGTCGCCTTTTAAGTGGTCACTTATGAGCATCAAGCAATGGAAATAATCATATTCTGTCCAGAACGAACGAAATACGCGCTAACACATTCATCAGACAATAACTAAAGAAAGGAAAAAGCTATTATGTTCATGTTATGTAAACTAGTAAAACTAAAGAAAGGTGCTGAAAATACCATGAAAATAATATTGTATTCATAGTAATATTTACACGAAAAATAATATGCCTTTTCCACGAAAACACACAAAGCAGATACGATCTTTACATTCTTTTCAAACGGAATAAAAAATTCTCTGACCAAACAAACGTAAGCTAATATCACCGTTTTATTATACAAACGACGAATGAGTGAATATGTTGATTAGTTGAATAACATATTGCGTTCTGTAAAACGCGCGCCTCGTACTTTAGCAAATTACGCGCGTTTTTAAACTAAAAAGTGAGTGGAGTCTGCCAATCCGCATTCGACCAGCGCCATGGACTGTGGCCGGAACCGTTAAAAGGGTTGATAATAATAGTAGGTAATGTATTAATTAACAATAACATTCAATATTATTGTTACATCATCACCCCAGCTCCCTCATACGGTAGGCAGTGAGTACCGAGTGCCAAGTAGCTCTATCCTTGCAGAATTCACGTGATCCATCTACATTCACCATTTGGACATCATCATGGACATAAAACTAATCAAATACTATTAAACATAATATGTACGTGTACGGTGAATAAAAGCTATAAATTGTAACTGCACAAGAGCGTAACAAGTGGCGAACATTTGAAATGGGCCTTTATGCTTTATTGGCCTATGTTGGCGATAAATTAGGCATTATCATTGTTCGTGGTCACGCCAAAACCCGCCTACTAGCTACAATTACAGTCGTAATGCAAACAGTAGAGTACCGTCGCAACAAGTGGGTCAGCCAGCCGGGGCGGGCGCCCCCGCCCCCGCCCTCGTCGCCGCCGGGTCATGAACGTCGCCTGTTCATGACCTACTTTATCTCAAAAACCGATAACAATTCAATCTGACACGTCGCTGATCCCGGCCTCAAAGCAGATGCCATACAGTTAATTTCTGATACGCTTAACAATATTAGGTCATAACTGCGGTGTACAAGGTGTGCTCTGCGTTTCCGATCTCTCAATGGCCAACGTGCGAATGGTAGGCAAAAACCTCTGTGTACGGTCCACGACCAACAGTGGGGTAGCACTGGCTGATAACGAGACCAAAGAATAAATTATATTATGTAAAATTTCCGGTTCTGAAAAAATATTCACTTAAAAAATTAATGCGGTAAATCGTAAGATTACGGCTACAATCTTCAAAGCGGTACGCAGAGATGTGTAGTTCACTTCCACGTTTCACCAGTTACATTTACGTCCCATTATGGAATAGGTGATGAGCCTGTTACAATACTTCGGGCACATATCCAGACTCCGAGCGACTACTAGAACAATAAAAAAGTCGAAAAACATATTAGATAATTAAAATAAAATAGGTATATACATCAGTGCAGAAAAATAGTTCAAAAAGCAGAAAGTTTCCAATAACTGTATTTTAATAAATACAATCTGTTATGGGAGGACCAGATGTAGTAAAAAGAAACCTAACCCAGAAACGTACATTTAAAACAGGCCAGTGAAATACACGGCTACAATTCGTATTGTTCGATATTAAAACGGGAGATAAAATTGAAAAATGCGCAGTACAAAATAGAACGACTGTGTTTATTGGCGCCGACGAATACGAAACCACCCAAGCATCTACCGAAAGTATGAAACGAACACATGTTTGAACCTATGTATAAATGTGTGGTAATATCTAAAGCTTCTCGTTAAAAATATGTCAATCTGCATCAATGTTTTTTTAACATTGAGACGCTTGGAAATGGTAATGTGACTTTTGTTTAAGAACAACTAAAATGTAAACTATGAAAATAAAATCACAGGTGAAAATTCACAATTTCCAAGAAACAATAATATAATTTTATTGTTAATATTTCGACGACAGAAATATGGCTCTTTCTCTTTGAGTTTAGCTGAAGGAAACTCGTAACATAGAAGTTCTTTGTTATTTATGCTCAAGCTGATGCACATTTGAGTCAAGTAAGCGGCCGATTTAAATAAATGAAAATAGTAATAACTCATAATCCATAAACTATATCTATCTATCACCATCCCAGGTATTTTATGGAGTAGGTAAGCAAAAAGCACCGAGCACCATATTGTCAGACCTGACGTGCTGCTTACACATTCATGACTTTCTTCACAAATGCTATTAATATCAATATTAAAACTACTGTAAAGTTAACATATGGATACCTAACCTGAAATGATTAATAAACCCATGACGTAAATAGGTGTAGATATTTAGTTCTGAGACCAGGAAATTAGTACAAGACACAAGAAGCCCAGCCTCTAATTACGAAAGATGGTATACTATTCTTAACCTCGTGGATTCCATGATGAGTCATGACAATTCACAAAATAATTCATTTCAAATCGTTTTTAAACTTTATCCAAAGAAAATTTAAATTCCAGCAAAATATTTAGTTACCATAATTATTTATTGTTGTGTTTCGTAAACTCAGTAAAAAAAAGTAATTTCACGCCTGTAATCCCCGAAGAGGTAGGCAGAGGAATGTAGAACACTCCCACGTTTCACCAAACGTTTCGTAAACTCAGTACTGTAATTTAATTTGTTTGTCATAAACGGTATCTTATACACGGCTCACGATAACAGTAAAATTATGCTTAATACTGTTATAACGTAACGTTAGGTAGCTCACAGGGTAGGCAGAGAGCAAGGAGTACCAAACATCTCTGTCCTTTCACACCTGACATGTTTATTGTACACTCACGACTCCTTATACACCACACCGGTTACCGGACACCGAGCACTTATGCAGACTCCGAGCCACTATTAGAAAACGTAAATTAAAAAAATCTAATAGTGCCCGACCCCGAGTTTTGAAACCAGGACCTGTCCAGGTCGGCAGTCGCGCTCGCAACCAACATGACCAACGAGACAGTCAAATTATGTAATTTAACAAATTAACTTTTTACCTAAATGCTAACTAAAAAGTTGTTTTGACATTTTGAAATACTCTAAGAACGTACGTCACAGTTTCCGTTACAGAGCCGTACAGGTACAAGTATCAGAACGACACAGACCGTCCTTTACAGACTTGCAATTTCCTTCACGGAGGTAACGATTACTCTAATATAATAATACTCTCTTGCCATACTAAACCTCTCGCTCGCTCTTTAACATTTCGAGCTTTTCTTTTCTTACGGCGTCCGATACGAATTTGCTTTGAGCATCTGCTCAATAATCATAATAATATATTAGATATATTATTATGAGTCTCTCCATATAAACCATGTCTCTAAAGCTAAAAGATGAGTAAACAGGTACTTTTGTATCAGACGCAGCACATATTATTCGACGCTCTATTGTGAAATAGAGGACCTTAATAAATGTCCTATAGACATTTAGGTCTGGCAGCCGTCGCTAGGCCAGCGTGGTTGACTACACCCTCGCCCGGTCTCAGTTTGAGTGGAGCCCCGTGTTGAACAGTCGAACGATAAGAGGGTTGACAGTAATGAGGTTCTTAATAATCGTGTACAAAGACGAAACCGTAGAGATGAAAAGCCCGCCAGTCGGTTTCGGGAGGCGACTCTATTGATTTTCCCGTGTTTGATGTATTTCGTTCTCCATCTGTTGCTCTCTCCATAAAATTTACGACAGTATTACCCAGTCGTTATTTTTGTATGAAGAGTTTTATCGCCGTGCCCGCGACGCCTCGTGTTCGCTGTGACACGAGTTTTTTAAGCGCCGCACCATTTTATTGTCACCACTAATTCCGTCGCTTCATACACCAATGTTTCATGGCACATTTATTGTACTTATTCGCGGGCATTTATAGGTTTTTGTCGATGCAATAACATGTGACACATGAATAGAAAATGTTATGTCGCCAAAATCAGTCGTGTATTGTATGTATGTATGTATTGTCATGGGTACGCGTGATGAATAAGGACAATAAGTACTACATACGAATACTGAACTCAGCGGCACCATATGTAACTCAACTGTGTCATTATATTCTGTACAACGTACAGTGATTCCGCTTGGCCCGATTGCAGATGGTGGCGACGGAGGACGGCGCGGTGCCCGGCCAGATGGACTCGCCCGGCACCTTCGGCAAGCTCCGCCAGACGCTGTCGTCCTCGCTCCTCACCGCACAAGACAAAGGTGCGTCATCATTTAAAAAAAAATACCTACGTTGTTAGACGTTTATTTTTAGAATCAGTAGCTGCAATCGCACTGCTGATCGAAAGGTCCCTGGTTCGATACCCGGGTAGGGCAAATTATTATTGAGTTTATCTAACTTGTCATTCATAGTGGCAGCTTGGAGACTGGGCTTGCGGTCGCTGTACTGATCACCCCCTGTTATCTTCTATACTCGTAAGATACGAGACAAATGCTGAGTGTTTTCTGTCGAGCAAATCTACTATTATCTACTATTTCAAGTAAATAATTATAATGTTGTAAAATAAATTTCTGTGGTTTGAAGTAGAGGAAGTTTTTATGAAGGAAAAACAAATGTGACTATTTTACGTTGAAACTTAAATAAAATTTAAAATTGGCTACTGATTTAAAATTAACTGGATACCGGATACCGGATTCACTCATGAAACCTAGTAATATATAAATTTCTTTATATATTATTGCGTAGAAATATGCAAATAAATAAAAGATTGAGAATAACACCGAAATATTATTACAGCTTATTGTATAATTAATAGTACAATTATTATAAGCGATAAATACAATATGTATTTTAAGAAGTATATTAATTTACATCATGTCAAATAGATTATAATTGAGGACAATATTAGGAGCTACATTTAAATTGCACCTTATTGTAAATACCTAAAGGTTTTCCGGTAAAATATAATTATTCTTAATCTTATTATTATCATACCGTCGTCACGCTAAACTTTTTAAACGGTAGGTAGCGAACATTCGTTTTTGCTATTTTACTGAAAATGCCTTTATGCTATTAGGGATAGAGTACGCTATGTAAAATACTGTTTAATTTTTTACGAGCGCAAACAGTCGTAGGGGCTATAAACAATACGTAACTATGTTGAATTTATGTTTAATTGACCTAAAATGTATTCAATTGTGATAAATCTCTTGTGTTATCAGTGTTATCCTAAGCTTTTTTTAACCGTATGAGATCAAACGAGACTAGATTTATCGATTTAGTTATTTTTAGCTTTACTTTTGTCACTTACATACAAATTAGTTTATTATAATTCATAATAACAAATCAAATAAATTCTATCGAAGCGGAAACTGCTGGAAGTGTATCATACGTTCGATGCAGGTGGATCACGTCTCTCCTGTCAGTGCCAACTGCCGAAGTGCAGACCTGCAGTGACAAAAGCGACCAATGATCAGCTGGTGAGCCGGCTGCTTCCGGCTGCTACTTATGTTAAACAAGTAGAATCTCTTCGGACAAAGTACCTCACGTATCTTATATCACATGGCGGGTCAACGAATGGCTGCCATTCCGCCTAAGGCAAAACGCAGGTGCATCCTAAGTTGAAGCACGCATGCCCGGAAATCCTTATTCCGCTTAGTTAAAAGAGTCTTACATTATACTCGTATGTCCACATAGGTACATTGACAGAGTTAAACATTTCCATTTATTTCCTAAATTAATCACATTATACCAACCAGTCAGTCATAACGTGAAAAAGGTTAAAGGATGTGTATTCTTTATGTAAATGTAAACAGCATTTATTTGAACAAGCTCCGTCGTATTTGTGGCTCAACACTGACGTGTTCGCTCATTCTTTTATTCATTCATTCTTAGTCGCGAGCATAAATAAAATGTATGCTTACACGGCACGGTGACGTGATAAATTTAGGAAATCATTCTTCACATTCAAAAAAGTCTATGTATTCATTATTAGGTATCATTAGACGAATACTCGCTTAACTTGATCATATACCGTGATATACTCGTCGATGGGAGACGGAGAAATCTCTGAAACTAATATGCATACATACGAAGAGTGAGGATAGCAAAAGGATCACGTGATATCTGTCAGGATAGTGGTATTCGGCACCCGGCGGTCTCTGCGTATCCTACAATACACGTGAAGGCATGTTTATTATGGAATGGCGAAGTCACAATTCTTCGTTGCAAATTCCTGAATCTTATTTTGGAAAGTATTGAATTACTTTTTCCAATATTTCTAGCTAAATATCACTAAACCAATTCATTCTTCAGAAGCGAATGCATTGTTAGCAAATTCCTGAACGTAATAGAAAGGAATAAACAGACGGATAGGTTATTTATTTATTTATCCTTCGTCGTTTCTAAAACTTGCAATTTGAAGCGGCTTAGAATAGCAAATTATTTTATTTTAGTAGTCTATGCAACTGTGTATGGTTATAAAATCCCGTCGGTGACACAAACCGCTCGCCTCTAAATGTACTACGTACAATTCGTTACATTTCTATCAATTGTTTTGTCCTACCTACAACATGTCGCTAAACCAGACATCACACTGGCCAGTTGACGTTGTGTTAATCTATTTGACTTATCCCTTAGTTCAAAGCTTCTTCTGACAAGAAAGTAGTAGATTCGACTCGCACGCGGCACAACGTTGTGACTAAAAACGTACATATGTACAAGTATAAGATTACCAGCTGTATGTTCACCGTAGTACCTCTGCTTAATCTACAATGAGATGTGATTTTGTTGACAATATTCCATCGTTCGTTAAATTAATGTTACCATTTGCTTGTACAGTTACGAAGCTGGGTCCGCGGCCCGCGGCGGAGCCCGCGGCGCCCGAGCCCGCGCCGCCGCCGACTGTACAGACCACCCCCGCGCCACCTACTAAAGCTGAACGGTATGATTAGAACACTACCACTTTTTTCCGAGCCGATTGACTGTTATGGTTTTCTGGCGTTTTTATTCACAACATTAGCGATAATATGTTTTATGACAATATATAAAAAACATTGTTATAATTATTGTCATATCATCATATTTGACTGGCCCGCTCGTGCAGGGCATTGAGTCTGGATACATGCCCGGTGTATGGCAATAGGGTCACCACCTATTCCATAGTGAGACGTGAACATAACTGGTGAAACGTGGGAGTGTTCTACATTCCTCTGCCTACCTCTTCGGGTATTACAGGCGTGATGTCGCCTATAAAATAAAAATAAAAAATAAAATAAAAATATTTATAAACGTCACAAAAAACGCGTTCACGTGATGTTGCGTTTTTTGTGACGTTTATAAATATTTTTATTACTATTTACTTAATTTTTATTATTCTTGTTCTTGATTGTGTGCATAGTTTGCGCGTAAATTGAAGTGAGACTGGTTATATATAGTCAATATTATGCAATATTCGTCTGCATTCACTTGATTGGGCTCGGTTTAGAATGAGTGAATAAATAAACGGTGTGCAGTGAGGCCGGCCGGGCGCCGTCTCGGGCGGGCGCGTGCCGCGTGTGCCTCAAGGCGCTGAAGCCGGGCGAGGTGTTCCACACGTGCAACGGCTGCCAGCATCGCGTGTGCGAGGACTGCTCCTCCTACTCCAAGCCAGCTAGCGACGAGGAGGCCGTTCGTATAGCTTTATTTAAACAGTCATAAGGTCTACTACGGATTATAAAGTACCTAATATATGTATGTATGTCGCACTACCAAGTATAAAGTAATATATTATGTAGCATTGCAGACCGTGGCCTTAACCTTTCTCATTATTATTCTCTCCATCCAAGGAGACCCATTCCAACGTTAGAACGATGAAAGGTTTGATGATGAGTGTGATGATACGAAATACAAATAAAGTGTACGGCGAGCTAATGACCGTCGGCAGAGCTCGTGGCGCTGCTCGGTGTGCCGGCGCAAGGCGGGCCCGCGCCTGCCGCCCGCGGCGCAGGACAGCACGGACTCGCTGCTGGACGTGCCAGTGCTGGAGGCGCTGCAGCGCCGCCACTCGGAGGCGCGGCTCGGCAGCGGCGGCAGCAGCTCCGCGCTGGCGCCGCCGCGCTCGCCCGAGCTGCGCCGCCACTCCGACGTATCTCCTGCTTCTTTAAAAGAACTCGAAAAGGTAATGTTTATCTCTACTCAAGTGTCACGCTGAGTTCAGCCTTTACATGATACATGGAAGTGAAACATCATTAAAACCGAAACTTCAGTGCATCTACCCATTATAATGTATTATAATGTAATAACCGTGCGACTACCGGACGGGAGGTCCTGGATTCGATTCCCGGGTCGGGCACTACAAAATTTTCTAATTTAGATTTTCTAGTAGTGGCTCGGAGTCTGGATAAGTGCC
>DWFO01000486.1:0-20255 GCA_018246595.1 Mimoniades nurscia nurscia
AACCTTCACACATGAGCCCGAAGATTTGAATCCTTTTATTTGTACTCGTTGTAATCTATTTCCTAAATAGGAACTAATTGCCCGTTATAGCCACCGTGGACGTACAAGTTGGTAATCGCAGAGTACAATCACTCGCATCGCTCACGCGGCGGCCCATCGGCGGCCAGAGTCCGTACAGTACGGTGAATTTTACTAACATAAGAATAATTTTAAATTCCATTAACATAATAAAAATTTTACAACCATTATTTTACCCATTACGTCGCCGATCTTATTATATTTACTGAAAACATGTGTTGTATTAATTAATTTTCTTATCAATGAACGAACCTAACAGCAATGAGTACTTTCAAATGTTCTCTCGTGTTTTTTCCATGACTCACGAAAGAGACATGTAATAACCACACTATCACTAGAAGGATTTTTAACGAACTCCTATTAAAAAAAATTTCGTACTGGCACAAAACAATCATCCTCAATTCAAACAAATAACGGAAACTTAATTAGCGAATTTTTTTTCATTGAAATTTACATCCTTAAAAGAATGCTCGCGTAATTACAAATTTTCGTTATACGGTAAATAATTGAAGAAGTCGTGAGTCAGACAGATTAGGAAGGTCGGCCATGACGTAATTATAAGGGTTCCACGCAGGATCGAGAACAATAAGAAAGGTGAACAAAAAATATTTCACCGAGGAATAGACAATTCGTGGAGAGAGAACGGACGCAGCAAAGAATTGTTAGTTTTATGTCTGAATATATGTAAATGTATGTGATATTCGCTCGCTCAGTGTACACCGTGAGTTCGCTATCAGAAACATAACGCAGCATCACGCCTGTATTTCTCCGAAAGGGTAGGCAGAGGAGTGTAGTATTCCCACGTTATTCCTTTCACGGTACGTACCTAAATTCGAACACCGAGTTATTATTAAGAAATTCCAATCAGGAAAACCCAATAGCACTTTTTTCGAGTAGGAGATTGAAGCCGGGATCTCGTTCTCTGCAGTCGCGCTTGCAGCCACTAGACCAACGGAGTATTCTAGATATAAATGTATGCTGATGTTCTCTCGCTAAGCAGATACTGAAAGCTCACTTGCCGCTTGCAATTTAAGAAACATTCGCATTTGAAATGTATCGAAAAAAATTACATTCGTACGACCTGACTACTTACATGATAGAAAGGCTGCTTATGAAGCCAGTTCACGTGCCACTGAAAAGAAAACGTTTTGGCCGCGACCAATTGATTTCTGAACCGCATTCTGCCAACTACCCACCAATTTTCTCTTGCTAGTTACGAGTACGTATATGATGTTATCTTGCGCGGAAAACGACCAATATTTGTTATTTGCAACACTCAGTTCGAATTCACTCGTGCCTTCACAACATCTAACCAATGCTTTCAAATAGATTTCTTAATCTTAAATTGTCTTTTAAAAGCATGTATCTTATTGTGTAACGAGTTAGAATATATCGGTGGTTCTGCCCACTTATTAAGGGACTTGGCGAGACGATAAGAGAGATAAGACATTATAATAATAATAATTCTTGTCTTATTTGTTCTCGACTATTACAAAACACACAGTTGTTGTTTAATTTAAACGAACACATAACAGTACCACATTCAAACATAAACATCTAATTAAAGCATCTGTGTTCTGTCAGAGTAACTTGTTCGTGTCAAGTAACTTTGTGAGCCGAACTCCTGAGACTGCGCAGCGAATGTTTGTCAGTGAACGATGGACGGCAATATCTTGTCGCAGGGCTTGTCACAACTAGCTGATGTTGGCCAACCTGCCGCCCGACTGAGATGAAATTGAGCAGCGCACATATCTCCAGCCGACACGGGCGGACGCTAAAGTAAACACGTAGATCCGCAACGCTGCAAGGCGATTCGCCCGTCCACAAATACCGATACGAGGGAATAGATGTAAACAAGTAAACAACACACTGCCCGTAGATCTTGTCGGCTGACGTGTACCGGGGACCGAGCCGAGTTTAATTCCACCGTAACGTATTCAATTTTTAAGTTTGTACTCAACTGAGATTATTATGTCGAAGAGTATCTATGTAAAACCTCTATAAATATTCGGTGCTACTGTAACACGACGTGTTTGAGATCGATAAGGAATGTTTTATTTTTATTGAATTAAAAATTATTTCTTATAAATTTAGATTTCAGCTTTCCTCTGTATATAAAATGAGACAAGGCCCAAATCCACACATACACCATACGCGAAATATACACATGTAAAAAGAGGTTTAATAAGTTCTTATTTACAGTAACAGCATTATTTTATTTATAGTTTATACCTAAATGTATGTAAATATTTTTTAGCACCCTTGATAAAACGTATATGTACATACATATATGTAGGTATATTATACGTACATATATGGTAAACGAAATACGATTTTTCAAGCGTAATAGCTTTATTGTTCAATGGATTGTAAAAACTTTTTTCTTACAGATATATTATGGAGGTTATAAATTATCCTCATATAATATTTTGTTTTAATCCATAAAAACATTGCCCTATATGAAGTTTACAAAGCACACATCTAACTGAAATGAATATATCAAAGCTGTTAGAATGTTATCAACCGTTGAATAAACCAATAGCCTAACAAGGCGGTTAGCAAATGGTCCTAGCTTGCGATAGCAAAGTCTACCATTAACTTGGAAGCAATCGGCGGGGAATGGATTCGGGTTGGAAATTGACTCCCACTGAGTACGACTAGTTCAGCGCGGAATAAATCAAACTAAAGGGACTGTTGGAATCAAATGAACAATTTTGTGAATTGAACATTTCAATGTTAATTCGTTTATGTATATATCTCGTTTAAAAAACTAATAACATTTGAAGCCACTGAAATGTACTAACTACGTTCTTTTCAGTTATACTTTTTGATTGTGACATTTCGTTTTCACTTCAATACAGTAATCAAATGTACCTCATTAATTATTACATCATTTTGTCACAAATATCTAAGAAATTTATCAATGGCATTCGGAAAACTGAGTCTTTTTTACATGTTATTTGCGTGTACATAAAATAAGTCGCAACTTAAGTTAAACAAGGAATCAATGAATATCCTATTAAAGGCTAATGTAATGTATATCCATTACCGTAAACTTCAATAAAGCTCAATAGTAACAAAATGGCGAGTGAGTAAGCCAAGTTGCGATAGCCAAGTCCGCCATTAATGCGATCTAATTCAGTTGGGGCCTGCGGGGAACGGCGGCGAGTTAGAAATTGATTCCTAAGTTGAAGAAGCGTAACCAGCACTTCAGTTCACGCGACGTCGCTCTACACAGATTTCAATCGCCACAATTACTTTCAGTGCAAATATGGGTGCTTCAAATGTATTCTATATCTTTGGGAGTTCAATGTTTGTTCATATAGGTTCATGTTATTTGTCGACAACTCTGTGAACCAACAATCGTTTGAAATTAGAACGCTCGACTCTAAGATTGCTCTGAAAAGATTACTCTTCGCGTCTCTATGTGTGAACTTGTGTTCGAATACACTCTTTCGTAACTCAATCGCACTGTGCAAGCAAGCTGGATCAACGAGACTTGTAGTTTATTTCGACGTTGCTCATTTAACTTGCTACTACATCGTGTAGAATTAGGAAAGAAAAACGAGAGCTGAAGCAACCCCTTTTAAAACTTTGATTCTCCCGGCATATGGGCGAATGGATCCCGAACCGCTTCCAACGAATTGGTTGGGCTTTTTCCTTTTTGTTTCGTTTCTTTCTTTCCCGCTGCAGCCCCGGCAGCCGTGTGACACACTTCTATAACATTACCTTGAGTCACTTGGACTTTTCATCTATGTAGTACCTACTTTGCGCACTTTCATGTAGTTGGTTGTGTCTTCAAATGGTTGAAAATATTTTTTAATTTTTAATTATTTATAAACAACAATCGCTTCATTTGCTTACATGTTACTGCTACCATCATCAGTCCGTGTGAGCCCACTGCTGGACGTAGACATCCCTTGATAAAGGAAATTTAATGTTATACATACATAGTTAATGTGGGGCACCTGCCTACCCCGCAAGGGAGCTGGAGTGAAGATATATATGTATGTATGTATGTACATAGTCAATGTTAAGATGTTTTCGCCCATATACAATGAACAAATATTAATTAAATTTATAATGAACGAACACTTGTTGTCCGCTCTATTGTCCTGTTTGTTTAATAACTAAGGATCCGTCAGCGGGCGGCCTCGCCGTCTCACGCTAACGCTTGCACGTTGCCATTCATCTGGTCCTCCAATTAATTACGAACAGCGGCGAACTGTACGCTGTACATACTAAGTGCTTCGCCAATACGTCAACCACGTTTATTTCTAACTTTTCTCTGCCTCGTCTGTCATCTGTTTTTCTCTTCCTACAAGCCACGCCCATAATGCCATTACTATTTCATTACGATACTTACACTAACTGATTAATATTTAATGTTTAATTCTAAGGCACTTCTGACTCTTTCTGATCCGTGCATTGCTTCGTTTAGTAATTCTATATCTGTAATTTTTACATTACCAAGCTTACTTTATAAGACAACATTTTTCTGGAATGAATCATCTAATTCGGCCCTAACTGTTTTCTTCTCAATTTAAATATTCCCCTTTTTCTCCGAATCTGCAATCTTCCCACGACAGCTGTATTTCAATATAAATATATTCCTTTAATACACAAATTGCTTCTATACGGATATATTTATAGGAAGCTAAATCTTCAGACTCGGCTCCAGCGGAATAACTCGACTCTTAACTGGATTAAATGGCGCCGTAAGTTATCATCAACACCCATAAAATACAGATCGTCGAGGTACACGGCGATTTACGAACAGAATACCTCAGCCACAGTATCCGTTTTAAATTTGTTCCTGAATTTTACATTTTAAAGAATGGTTCCTTCAGTGATTCAATGGCGGGAAAATTCTTTATTTTTCGATGTTTATACATAGAATGACATTTCACAATTCGAACGGACGTGCGTGTATGATGAGAGTGATGATTATACATATAAGAAACATGATAAATATAGAGATTTCAGTGCTATCTGCCTTCCCCGGTAAATGACACGCCGTGACGATATAATATTAATTAGTTACAATTCGATTAATTATTTTATTACTACTTTAGTAAGTTTAAACAAATTTGACTCATTAGTTACCACACCGGCTTGCTGTTGTTGCTGTTCAGTTTCGTTTATGGATTCATATGCGTTAATATGTACATATGTATATTCTCGTACATATAATTATATGCATAAAAGCACTTCATAAGAAACGTTACGCGTGATTTTTATTTACATTCACAAAATGCGGAAAATGAGGAGGCAGCAGTCTCAATTGGCTTAAATTTTATAATATCATAAGGGATAAAATTTTGCGTTATTATTTAATTACTTGATTCACTAAGACTTCTCCTTGAGCTCAAAATTGTTTTGAAGTAAAATCTAAACACATAAACAATATACATACATTAGAATCGGCCATTGTGTAACGTCGCCCACGATATAAAAATATATATGTAATTGCTTTGTCTATACTGCGGTGCATTCATGCGAATCGCCATTCAAGTGCCATTAGCGCTGTTAACGTTTCTTTGATATCCAGCCAGGGCTTTCCTTGAGGATTCTCAGCGGTTCATTAGTATTAAGTTGGTTCCGTCGTACGCGATGCGGGCGCGGGCGGACGCTCTACGACTCGTAGCTACGTGCACGTAGCACGCCGCCGCGCAATTTGCGAACGCGTAGACGCTATAGACGCTAGTGTCCGGGTGTTCCGTTCCTTTGTGTGCTCAGCCATTGTTCCATTCGTTAATGTTGTTAGTGCACTTTTTCAACGGCGACGCTAATTTAAATACCTTCTCCTTCCTTTTGCGAGGAGCGACCCGTCTTCCGTTTCCCGCGGCCGCGCCGCCGCGCGCTCCCTTTTGCGTTTGAGACGTCCGCATTCGGAGACTGCATTTAAATAAGATACTTAATCACGAAAGTTGGGCTCCCGTTCTCGGGTAGCGTTTGTTCATTTATTTTACCATCAAGTTAATAATATGTATCATAAAATGTGTTCATTATAATTTTAAATATCTGGTATTTTTACAATTTTTGTTCGTTTGCCGGCTTCGGTTGTCGAGTGGTTTCAATTAAGACTGTTGATAGGAAGGTCCTGGTTATAAACGCGCGTTGGTTGTTGGATGTTTCTGAGATTTTTCAGAAGTGGCTCGAAGTCCATAATATAATTCATTTTCGACATGCAACAATAAGCTTATCCACAAATTAATTCTTAGTGAGACGTAAACTTACGTAGCTGGTGAGACGGGAATATTCTAACAGGAATCTGCTTACCTCTTTGGGGATAACAGGCGTGATATTATGTTTTTTTGTTATAAAGATACTGTTAACTTATCTGTTTATGAAACCGTGTAATCAGTCAGCTACCTACAAAAATACACTATGTACCCCGACAATTATTATGCAGTCTGTCTTAAAAGGATTTTCTTTATAGCAGCTATTTACAGTGAGAGACCGGAAAGAATTTAACTAAACATTCCAAAGTTAAAAGATACACAGTTGTTACTTGTTTAATGTACGCTGGCGCTACGTTGCGAATGGAATAAAACCTAACCCGAGGGTCTATTTTCTCGTGCGAAGAATTTCGGCTCGAGAAACACGGACCGTTGGGAATATGTCGTCGCCGGCAGCCGCGCCTAGACCGCTAACACCCACTCGAATTGTGTAAATATGAGTAGGGTAATAAACTCCCGGCGAGTGCCGCGCACGGATTTGCCCGTTGGAGTTCTGTACGTGCATCCCCCACCACCACCCCTCACGTCAGCCAGCGCACATACCGAACTTCGTCGCACACCTCCTCCACGAGACGTTACTTATTTCTTTATGGCCTCTAGGAATGTTGAAGTGGATGAATTTTCTCCACGACCAGCGCCGAAAGATATCCGGACGTTATATAATAAAAACTTTCGTGCTTAGTTTTCGTTTTATGCTTAAATTACAGGACCACGGTCGTAATCTTGTTGTCTTTATGAACGTTTTTTTGGATTGTATATTTTTATAAGTATAAGTAACCATTGTACCCGGTTTGCCGCAATGGGCTCACCATTTATTTCATAGCATTACGTAAACATAACTGGTGAAACCTAGGAGTGTACTACACGCCTCTGCCTATCAGTTCAGAAACCACGGGCGTAATGTTATGTTTTTTCTTTACGTCTCATAATCACGTGCATTACTTTGTATTTCTGTAATAAGTATAATAAAGCTGTAATAAAGTATGATATTTGGGCACAGTACGTATCAATTTCTGTAGTAAGCCGAGTGGATCAGAGCGCCGACGTGCCTCCCCGGCCGTAGCCTGGCCGTAGCCTATGATGCACGGCGCGGCTCTGCGAAGCTCACTTAATGAAATATTCGCAGCGCGAGTGAAACGGACACCCGCCATCCATCACAGGTGCCACCTCTGACCACTTGGCTCGCGATGAAGCCCTCGGCGAACAATGTTAAAAACTCGTCTTATATCACAACACCATTAATTCTTACTCGTGTTGCCATGGTGCTAGTAATTTCATTTTGTACATTTTGTATTAGGTATGTAACGCAATTATTCAAATTTAGTACATACATTCTCTAAGTCTGAGAAACTGATGTGTGTGTTTGAAAAGGGTAATGAACGTACCTAGTATGTAAGGTCTGTAAAGACACAGACGCTGGACACTCTTTGCTCTACCCACCCCGTAACAGTAATCTGGCGTGACGAAATAATATTAATAAACCTACACTCCCCCTAATTACAGTCACTGAACATTGCAGTCATATTTATCGTTTTCGAGTAAGGACTGTGTCTCTTAAGGAATTTAATAATATCCGTAGTATCGAATTCCGATCTGTCGGCAGATTTGAACGTTCGAATCGCATAAGCGAAAATAGTTTTAAAATTTATTCGAAAAGCTGTCAGATATAAATTCTACATTAACTTTAACGTTTCGTGCGGATTCGTGCATTGAACACGGTCCCCGGAGCGTGCTAGGTGTTAAAATGCACGTAACACGATGCCGTGGCGATCGATTAAACGGGCGGACACGTCGGAATTAACACCGTTGCGCCAGCATTGCGTAACCATAAAATTACGTTAGACGCAAGCTTATTTGCACGCCCGTATCTGCTATTGTAAAATCTTCATAACTTTGTTCTATTTCTACGTGAGCTTAGTGATGAATGTAGTACTACACTATTGGCTGCCAGTCCCGCAAGCGGCCTGGTAATACTGGTGATACATATACTCGTACTATGTACATACATATACATATGTATCACCAGTATTACCAGGTGATATTATATGGCGATACTAATAGTCATGTTTAAAAATTATCACTAATGACAATGCTGTTATCTTATATTCCGTGAAGCGTCATTTTAGAAAAAGTAATAGATTATCGTATCATATTACTCTCGTATCGTATGTAATGAACACTCCTCCTTATAAATATTCTGAACCCATCGATTGATAGCTGATACATCTGTTCTGTCTATAATAATAAAATAATTAGCAATTTGGTTGCATATTTTTATTTTGTGACTGGCTAGCGTTTGGCCACAATCTCGTTTAATGGAATTGGATGTCTCCTAAGATGTAACACGCTTAGACAAATTATCAGTTGAAAATATCTGTCTGTATTGACATTTTCTAGTCATGAACGATATTGATCTTAAACATTTTGTTTTTTTTTTCATATATTATAAAGTACTTACGAAGACATTTGCAATCATAATTAAAATGAATTGTCTAGAACTTGCAGTTTTATTTACCATTGAAATGTCTTGTTCATGTTACTTTGTGTCAACGCCAGAGATTTATGTACAGCCCTAAAAGTATATTGCAATGCAAGACTCTACCATATTCAAGACACAGCAGCTCAGCAGATGACGAGTAATATGTCAGCGCAATATTGCAATTCACTCATCGCCGTCTACAGAGACACATCCGCGCCTTTCTCCGCTGTCTCCATTTGTCTTGATTGGTACGAGCATTACATAAATAACGCTCCCGTACCTACTCTACATGTTTGTGTCACTATTGTCTCCCGCTTATGAATTCCGCACACATTAGAATTTGATTAAGTATTTCGCGAAATTGTTTCCCAATTAAACACAGACGCGTTCCATATTTATAATGTAGAGTTCCGCGTTCCATGTATAGTTCGATTCGCTTTGTTATACGCCGTGTGTAATTTGAAGTGGACGAGCAACATTGGCAATCAATGAGCCCCCGCCGACTAACAGGTCACGTATGAAACATAAGTTTGTTTGTAACGTCATTACGTCAGACGTGAAAACAGTAAGTGAAGCACGTGACCACAATAGCAACAATCAATTGTCTTAAGTTTTATTACTTGTGGCGTGCGCTGCGCTCTCCCGGTACACTGATTTTGTGTGGATTTTGGCTAATTAACACTAAATGTACTGAACACAGTGCTTTTTTTTATTTCGTAAGCGTTACTTACCTATGAAATAACTTAACGATTTGGACACAAGCAATCATATTTACACTTGTATTCTCCGAGTCTCGAGACTCAGATCTCTCCACCCAAATAGAAAAATACCAAGTCAGTAAGCAAAGACTAAAGTTTTCTTTACTGCACCCAGGAATAACCTTCGGAATGATGTGTATGAATCGTCTTTTATATGTATACTATGACTACATTTCAAAATGCAAAATAATTAATATAGCAGTCATACTCCGTATGTACATACATATATACATACATATATTAGGGTAATAAAACCATGTTTTCTACTTATAATTCTTCTGACTGACAATACAAAGTAAAGTACTTTATAAATGAAAACAAAACATAATTATGATTTGTTTTCATTATAATTATAATTAATATCTGTAATTTTTAAAATAGGCGATGGTGTTTTACATCCCATCATTTTCGTCACCTTATTTAATTCATGGTTTTGCTTTGGACGTGTTAAATTCTCCATCAATTTGTACTATGCTATGATAATAAATAAAGCCGAAGGTCAAACCTTGGGCGTAGCAGGGTCAGACCTGAGTGTTAGTTGTTGTATTCACGTAGGCAACGGAACACTCTTCCACGATAGCGATTTGAACAATTTGTACTTCAACGTTCTGCTATCGGGTACACAGTTAATAGAGATCATAGATATGTTTCAGAAAGAATGTTTCTAATTTTACTCAAATACGTTTATGAGATCAGCCAATTTAATAAAGCGTAACATCACGCCTGTAATCACTGGAGCGGTAGACAGAAGAGTGTAGTATACTCCCACGTTTCATCAGTTATGGTTCAGGATGGTACAGGAGTTGAGTGAGACTTTTAAGTTAAGTAATTTATTAGGAAAGTTATTCGCAATAGTTATTGTTACACTTCGCATGAACTCAGTTGGTTAGACGCGATTATTGTAGTGGTAAACGATATTCCACTGGGTCATTAAATACATGCGTAATACTCAGCTAATCTTTGATTCCACGGTCGCGATGTTGGTCTCGTATTCAATTTCAATATGAGCTCAGTACAATATACACAACATTGATACTGATAATATACTTTGTACTACATTGCACTATGATAAAAATGACTTGGAAATTATTAAAATCCATCCGAAGGAAGTAAACGCGAAACGCGCGCTGTAAACAAGTTCCGAGAGCTTTTAGCGAAATAATTTCAAACACGTCCATTCGTGCTCCGTCCAAATGACACATACGAATGGACACTTTCAAGTAGGAAAGTTAAAGGCACGTTCCGGTAACGTAGGTACTACTGGCAAGTTTTAATGCGGCGAGCGTAACATCAACTCTGAATGTTTTTAACTCTCTCCAAATTTACTGATACGATAAACCATCTGTATTAGTTGTTACTAAACAAATTTAGTTTATCCAATCCAGTTTATTAAGAAAATTTACAAATGTAAAAATTTCTATTAATTTTATTTTATTTTACTATTAGCTGTGCCCACGACTTCGTCCGCGTCGAGTTCTAAAATTATAAAATTCTAAAATGAAATCCTTAGTTATTCCTTATTACATCAGTTATCTGCCAGTGAAAGTCCCGTCAAAATCGATCAAGCCGTTCCAAAGATTAGCCGGAACAAACAGACAGACAGACAAAAATTGTAAAAAAATGTTATTTTGATATATGTACCGTTCGACATACATATGCATTTAGTAAAAATCGGTTATTTTAATATTACAAACAGATACTTCAATTTTATTTTTCTGCATATATTAAATGTTTTGTAAATGTTTATACACATGATTATATATTTGTGTACTAGGTATTATGTTCAATGTTACGTTTAACTCGCATGTTTTTCGGGATGCATCGACTAGTTACAGGACCGATACGAGGTCCTTCTTTATTAGTTCCCGCCGATTATATCTAGTCTTAAATAATTATACATATAAAAATTTGATTTATCAATCATTTTCCTTGCCAAATCTGATAAAGTTCAGTGGCCGTGCAGTGTTACGATAATGATGTTAGATAGCGGTGCAGGTATTGCCAGCATTTTTATTGTGCCATTGAATCGCTTGGCAGATTGCCGGCGTTCCATTTTTCTATTTCAGCTGTTATTTTGTTGCATAGACAGATTTCCAAAAAAGACTTGTGACTCTTATTTTCGCGTATGGGAATATATATTTACTAACTTATGAATGTTATTAGATTTGACACTTATGCTAAATTGTATTACTTACATGTATAGAGGCTGAATCTTACGTTTACTCTCTATCTTAACTTTGCTTTTCACCTCTAAGCACAGGTCTTAACCACTTCTGCTGGATGCTTAGAGCAATCTCCTACACGCTGCCTCAGTGTGAATTGGCATAGATACGAGTTTGTGGCCAATACTGCATTCGGGTAAAATAGTCTTTAACATCTCCATCTTTGTTATACAATACTACATTTTTCAGCCATTAAGTACTTTTCATCCACGCTTAATGATGCAAATGTTCAGCGTTTTGCGTGTCTGGGTTGTGTAGGCAATTGAAGGGTAAAATGTACCGAGACACTAGTATTCACTCATTTTCATATTAAAAATGTCATAATTAGGACCATAAACAATTTTTTTACCTATGTATGAAATAAATAGTTTTTTAACTATGCAATAGAGCAATTCCGCACACTGAATCCTCCCTCCGCTGTCGAGTCCTCACGGCTACAATGTAATAAGAGTCACGGCACAAGGAAGATCACAATGGCTCTTGGCATGCAGAATGGGGCATGACTCAGACATTATTTTACTATCAGTCAAGATGACAGTTGTATTTTTCGCGGATAGCGGCCGACGCCCGGGCGCCAGCTCCGCATCGTTTATCATCGCCTCCGCCACCGTGTCCAAACCCTTAGTTATTTATGAATACGCGGCTAGGAAAAGTAAAGAGTCATTTACATCAGCTCCTCGTGAAATCTTACCCGTGTTTTCTCGACGGAGCAGCGACGTGAAAGTGGAAACATTCATGAGGTAGATGCATTCGGATGCGCTTTGTCATTTTACTTGTAATGGCCCCATGCGTTAGTGCAAATATGATGGTAATTTTATCGTGAGTATGTCTTCATTAAACCCTCTATCATTCAGCTGTTCAATACGGGTCTTCAAAGTCAAAGTCAAAGTCAAAATCCATTTATATATATAGCATTTGCAATCACATATAAACGTCATTACAGATAAGTTTACGTTAGTTCGGATCGCGCCCACAACTGAAAAGAACTAACAAAAAACTCAGTGGGGTTTTTGTGATTGCTTAACAATTAATAATTCTTCGCAGGCTATATGCAATCTTCATTGTACACCAAGGTCACTATAACGAGAACGGTGTCCGCCCAAAAGTTCGATTTATGCCAAGAAATCTAGTTTCGGTCTCAGTTCATAATAGACATTTATAATAATAGGTATTATTTTTAATAATAGGTATTCGGATTCGACCAAAACTAAGAGCAATGTCAAAAGTTGGGTTTCAGTTTCAGTTTCGGTGGGACACTAGTTGGAAAATATACAAAAGGCGGTATTACCGCTAATAAAATGTAAGATACTATGGTAGATACTAGAACTTGCAATATGTATAGATTTCTATACGACCTTTTACACAGCATTTTGTAAAAAAATCTGTGCCTGTAAGGATTTGAATTCAGAACCCCCGTTGTAGAAGACTAAATTTAAACCACTAAATCATCACTGCATACGTAAGTCTCGCATAAATAGGTGTCATCTTTTCAAGTCGCAAATTCAATAGTGATTATGGAAATAAGGTACAGTTGAAAGTATGAATAGATAGGCCAAGCGGCTACAGTGTTGTAAATTGGCGCGGCCGGTGGCGGCGCTGCAGCCGGAAGCCGGCGTCAGCAGCACGTGCGCGGCGCCGCACTCCGCCCGCTCCACGTTTATTATCGACTGATTGCCCGCCTGCGTGATCCGACTCGCCAACTATCCATCTGAAACGATACCCACGTCTCCGCTACGGGGATTAGCTTTTTTATTCCCCTTTTTATAGTCCGACGCGCGATTACATCACAAAATTTTGTAAGCTTCAAATGCCAAAGGTATTCTATATATCGCGCGTCGATTAGGTACCGGACGGTACTTTGGTGAGCATCAAAATATCGTAAATCTATTTACAAGATTACGAAGCGAAAACGAGTATATCCACCAGCGGGAGCATGCAGAGTTTCGCCGACACTTTGACAGTTAGTAGGGACAAGTCTGAAATATCGGCGTACGCGGCTTAATCGCTCAGCGTGCGATATTGGCGTTACATCATGTTGTCAGCGAAGAGAAAAATTGCCGCGCTCCGCCCGCGCCGCGCGCTCCCGCCGTCCGCCATGTCGACAACGCGTTTATATTGCTAACGGATTTATTGTGTTTTTACGAAGGCGCATTTATCTATTGTACATATAACAAATTAACGTAGAGACGATCTCGTCTTACAAGCACGTATACAAATGTAAATATGTGATTCTGGAATTTATAGTTGTTGTGTTATACAGTATTTATTTTCTGATTAAAATATTGTTATAGCTCCTGCGTAACCATGTAACATTAAACCGTCAATCCTATGGGACTACAGTATGAAATAAAGTTTTACATACTGCCATTACAAACATGTTAGGTGTATAGTGTACTCAGAATTTTATATCACTTGCCTTTATTTCCCACTATGGAATAATAGGCGGGCGATGAGCCGGTAGCGACACACCGCGCACAAATTCAAACTCCGAGCCACTAAGCAACAATTTTAATCGAAAATTCTAACTTACTAAAATCTACTTGTCGATTAGCAATTGCGCCTTGCTAAGGTGATTCTAATTTGTTAACTTATGATTTTTAAATCTAAATAAAGTTAACTCTTGTAATATACGCTATGTAATGTATTGTACGGTACATTATCCGCTATTTTGTTGCTTTGTTTCGCGGCGTTAACAAGTGAATGACAAGCAGAACTCTACAAAAGTATTAAATTATGTCGTGTTACCTTATCACGGAATCAAACACTTCGGATATATTGAAGCGCATTGCACGCAGTTGGCATACACTGAGCCTAGTCCCTGTTTCCAATTACACAGTTCGTTACTCTTCGAAAGAAAGAAAATGAGAGGAAAATACTAAAGCGATGGGCGGCCGCGGGGCCAGATGTACAACCTGGAGGATTTTTTTACAAATAAAAGTCAATTATATTTGCAGACGTTAGCCAAACGGATAAACTAGGCAATATAAATTGGTTTTTTTAGTCCACTTCCTTTAATATGCAATAAGTTCACTTATCACCCTTTAGGTTCGTTGTAAAGTTGCTGTGGCTGGCCCAATAAAGTTTTTGAATAAAAGTCAATATATAAATAGGAAATACATTTATATGTTTAACACTTACATGAAGGACAAGCATTTGTCGAAAATGTGAATAATTTTGGCGGAAACGTAACTGTTGAAGCGGAGTTTTCTACACTCCTGTACTCAAGTATTCAGAGATTACAGAGCTGTTGCTACGTAACTTAGTTTGTCGATTGTTGGCGAACGTTAGTTTGTGTAACGTGTTGAAATGAGATCTATGTCAAGATATGTATTACAGTGTCATTCTCAACACAAGTACAATGATTAATGTATTAAGAATAAGGCGTCTGAATAATATCAAGTGTAAGAGAATTTGATGTGATATAATTCACGATTTTGGAAGCGCGATTAATGTGATCGCGTCGGACGGCTCGATTCGGCGGCAGCGCCACCTGGCGGATTTACGAGCGCCGACTTCATTGTTATTCGCACCTAATAACTATGATGCATGATTCTCGTCGACGACATCGTTCTTGCTTTGTTCTCGACAATCGTTGCCTGGTGGTGGGATCTAGCCATTATAGTATATTTATACATGATTCGAAACGTAGTGTAGGACGCCCTCCGGCCAGATGGGATGATGATCTGCGAAATGATGCAGGCAGAAGCTGGATGCGGCAAGCCGGCTACAGGGCGCGATGGGTACTAATTGATTTTTCTTGCTTACAATTTCTCCTTGAAGTTTCTAATAGTGTTTCGAAGCCTGGATTTGTGATCAGTGTATGTCAAAAGGTTCCCCGCTTAATCGCCAAAAATACGTACGTACTAAACTCCTCTGCCTGCCTCTTGGGTGATGTTACGTTATTACATACGTCATTGACTGTTTATTTTGAATTTAGCCGTGTTTTAATTGCTTAATTAGAATAATGCGGTTTTTGTGTTTTGACTATAATATTAAGACATGTACCTCGCAAGGACAACGAGGACCGAGCAACGTGGCACGCTCTAGGGGAGGCCTATGTTCAGCAGTGGGCTGTTCAGTGTGGGCTGATGATGATGATGATGTACCTCGCGTACTTTTTGTGTGTAATTATGAGTACCTACTATAAAAGTTTAACACATGATTTTATCTAACTTCTCAACTTTTCGAAATATACCTACGTGAAATAATGACTTTTCTAGGCAAATGTACCTTATTCCTACTTTCGAATTCAACTTTCTATAGATGAAAGAATTCTCGAAATCTGTTTAAGACTTTTGGCATTTTCATCTGTTACAAACAAACGTCCAAAAAATTCTTCATCGTTTTAGTTTAGATAAATTATATTTTTAACCTCACGAAATTCAACAAAAAAATTTAACACGTAAATCCTACATTCTTATTAACCACTTTAATCTTACCTGGAATAATGTTATAATACTCCTGATATTGGTTCACGAAGGGCGATTACAAGACGTTTCACCTCGTAGCTGAATGTGATAGTAGAGCGTCGTGGCGGAGTTTTGCGCACGGTTCGCGCGGCACAAGATTGCGGCCGCTGTTTGCTCTTTGGCGAGCGCCGAGCGCGCAGCGGGCGCGCGGCGGGCGCACGGCTCAGCGAGCCGGACGGCGCCGCGCGGCCTCTCGGGTCACGTGGCCGGCTAAATTGAAATATCCACGCCGCCGTGCCTTCTGCTCGCTCCGACCGTCTACTCGCACACTTCATGTATACAAACTAATTTGAGATAATCTCAGTGTTTCTGTTTTGATGTTTCTTAGAAGCCAATTATGTAGGTATACATTTATTTATCGACTGTGTTAACTTTCGTTATAACATATCACGGATGTATGTCGCCGAAGGGTTATGCAGAGGATTGTAGAACATGTCTACAGTTTACCAATTATGTTATACTTACTATCATGGAATAGGTGATGAAGTTATTGTTATACACCGGGCACAAATATAGTTTCTTGTTAGAAAAATAATACTTTACCCGAACCAGGGATCGAACCCAGGACTTAATTGATTAGCAGAGACTTATGTAACTAGAAGGTGGCGTTTTGATTTATTAAAAAAAAAATAGGTTCTACTTTTATTGTTTTCTAAAGCAAAAACAGTTATGGTATGAATCTGTATGGGGCACAAAAGGTTACGATATCCAACATCCAATTTCCTCGAATCGTGAACGGTATCTGGCGCGAACGGTTATGAATAGCTGCAAGTTTCATTTTAAAGAGGACCGTCGGTGGGCCATATATTGCTAAAAATTATATGTATGTATGTATGTATGTAGGTATCGGCTCGGTTCTCGGACGATTCAATTTCCGTGCGCAGACAGCGACGGAATTCACGTTCACAGATTTACATCCCGCCGGAATTATTTCCAAATGGCCGTTATGATTCATGCTACGAATATTTCAAGATTTGCCCGTTTTTATAACAAGAAAGATATTTTCAATTCCACTATCGTGCTAGAGTTGGAAGAGTTGTTCAGCTCTCTTTTATTTTGTAAATAAACGACGGAAAAGCAAGAGCTTTCAAGTTGCAAAACTGTAAATTTAAGTAATTACCATTTATTCGTTTTTCTTCAGGCTCCTTTAATTTCTATCGACTTTTATTTTACTGATTGTATAGTAATTATGTATTCAGTTTTTTCAACTTATTTCTATTCCAATCTATACAAGATTTTTTCACACCTTTTTTTCCTTATATATTAATAATTATTCGTAAATAATAATAATAATAAAGTTTAATTGACTGCCTCGTTGGTGGTGTTGGTTGCAAGGGCGACTACCGAACGGCAGGACCTGGGTTCAATTCCCGGGGCGGGCACACCTAAATTTTTCTAATTTAGATTTTATAGTAGTGGCTTGGAGTCTGGATATGTGCCCGGTGTGTGGCAATAGGCTCACCACCGATTCCGTAATGAGTCGTAAACATAAGTAGTAAAACGTGGAAGTGTCCTATATTCCTCTGCCTACCTCTTTGGGGATTAGAGGCGTGATGTTACGTTAATAATTTTAATGAAACCAGAACAGGAATTCAAATCTTTCTTTATTCTAATTGTTTACAATAATATCTCGACTCCTAATGGTCCTTACTTCGAGCACTTTAAAGTTTAATCCGTCCGATTCTATTACGAGAGCTTCATTGTCAGAGTTCAATGAAAAGACCCCCGTCTCTACCAACTTGTTTCACTTACTTTCCTCGAATTCCTGTAACCAATTTTTACATTGCATTATGCCAGTGTATTAAAAGAGACACGCCACGTCTGTGAGGTGGAGATATTTGATTTAGTGCTGTCTGCTTACCCCGTAATGAACCCGGTGTAATGATGTAATAATAATAATAATAATAATATTTATGCTAGTTATTTGTAAAGCACTCTTATCTAAGTACTCAGCCAGAGAAATCACGGTTCGGTTATTTGAAGTCGTCGTCAAGTTCCGCCAACCATCGGATCCATGATCACGCCCGGAAGACGACTCGCCGTGAGAGCACTCGTCGGGACTATTCAAACAAGCCCACACTCGCTGCAGCTTACACTCGGTGGTTTTAAACGTGAATCGTCGGAATCCTATTAAAGGACATAAAATTTTACACTCGAATTCCTCCCTTTCGTTAATTCTATGCGATTTGGCACCGTACTGAATTTCAAGATTCTTGGTCGACATACGAGTAGGGCAGCACCACCTCGAATTATGGTGCAGATGAGTAATTAATTACGACATTGTAGAACAGAAAAAGTCGGAAATTGGTTTTCGTTTGGGTTATGGGATTATGATAAGGTCGTAATACTAATATTAATTTGGAATATTTACATACACGAGCCAATATACTATGTACATAGTTTGTGGTTAGCAACGCTGCTTGTATGTAGTGTTTTTGGCGTATGCTATATATATTTATATATGTATATTTGAATATTATGAACAGTATAGGTATTTTTATCGACAGCAAATTGTCATATGGGAAAAGTGAATGTGTAAAATAGTTTGCAAAATTAATAAGTACTCTTACGTCAAGGTGCTGAAAATAATAATTGTATGTGCATGATAATGTCGTCGTTATACGCATATGTTAAATTATATCTGGTATCGGGAATTATTTTAAGGAATAATATTAAAGTCAACACGTAAGAATGAATCTAAGCTAGTATTGTATGCGTTGCCCATTGACATTATTTTTAAGAGCTCATTTACTTTTTCTTGTTTATGTTTGTTAGCATTGAGATTTGGCTTTGTACAAACTTTTATAATGCTGAACATTCGATGACTATTCAATATGTTTGCCGCATAAGATACGTTGACAGTTTATTTTATTCAATTAGATTATTACGCGCTGTTAATCTTCTTAATCGCTGCAAAATAATAATTCTTATTAAAAACAAAATATATTTTTATATAAATTTAGTATGGATCTGATATAAAGTAACATTTACACATCGTTTAATTGTATTATTTGATCGAAGTGGATTACTAGTGAAGTGCAGACAACAACGTGGTCCCGAAGCGTCCGCAATAAAGAGAGCGGATCTAACTTGTGCACACAATGTTTAAATCGATAACCTTAGTAGAAGCGGTTGCCTTACGAAACCCCTTCGCAGGTAATCCTGCCCACTTGGAGTTATTGCCGCCGAGGGAAGGAAAGATTACCTCGGCGAGAGATAAGGAGGTCGCCGGGGCTTCGGGTGCGATTGTCCCCGAGTCAGGCGTCGAATTGTGTCAAGTGAAGCGGCAAATTGAACGGCCGAGCCTCGCGCGCACTCCGCTCTGTAATAGTCACATAAACTGCCGCGCTCCAACGTTTAATTAAGCAAAACGCTTTTTACCGCTGTCCAGGGCCCCTCTCGCTACTCGCGTCCGTCCAAAAAAGTGGTTTGACTAAGAAAATGCAGTGTAATTCAGCCTATAGTTCTACAGTGTTTAAGTATCACCGTAGCATTGTATATTTTTTAAAATGCATTCGAATGTGATTTACGATCCTTCAAAGAAAAAAGACCAATAGTCTTTTTCTAAGCTTGCGTTATTCTGTGTCGGGGCGGAAAAAGAAGAATACATTCCCCGAACGCGTGCTAGGGATACAGTGTGTCGTAAGAGGCGACTACACCCGGCGTGGTCTGCCTAGGCGAAGTTACATGCCCATGGGTACATGGTAGGAGGTAAAGGACTGCAATAGGTTGATGATGATGATCAAGCATGCGTCATAGAACGCATTTACGCTTCCATTTTAACGGATCATAAAAACATGAGCAAAATCATGAAATTTATCATCATCATCCTCATCCTGTTCCCATCCATTGCTGGATATAGTTCTTTCCAATAGCACGCCACTACGCTCTATCTTCAGCTTTTCGTATCCAACCAACGCGGCCAGCCAGCGATCGGATTAATAAAGCATTAATAGTTTAAGAAAATTGACTGAGTATTAAACGTGATTACGAACGAAAACGATAAC
>DWFO01000487.1:0-20254 GCA_018246595.1 Mimoniades nurscia nurscia
AACCTTTAAAATAATATACAATATATTACATAGTGAATTGATACTTTATAAATACTTAATTGTTATTCATTTTATAGAATTATTGTTACATGTTTATCTCAAAAGTTTACCGGAATGCGGTCTGAAACCAAATATTGACCCGCAGTTAATTAAGTGTAATATTTATATAAATATAATATGTACCATAAAGGTTACATCATTGAACATTATAATAAATTTGTCCTTACTAATTGGTTTGTTATAAGTCACTGTAACCTAAAAGAAAATACTCAATACGGACCAATGACAAAGCCTTGTAGTGCAGTTCATTTGTAGTAATAAAATCTGCACCGTAGTATTGTCGCATCATTCATAAGAGCGTGCATTCGCTTGATATTTACAACGAACCAAATAATTCGACGGTAACCTTGCAAAGGCAGAAGTACAATTCATATTATTACCGTTACGCGACGAGGGCGTGGGTAGTCGTGCACGTTAGTGTCGTGTGAACCCGCCGCTAGGGGCGTTGCGTCACCCAGTGACAATGATTCCGAGTCAGCGTCGCACTCGTACCGGCCGAAACTTCACAAATAAGTCACAGGTGTGATGAACGAGAGCGGATTAGTGTATAACATTCTGGAATATTCTATTTTTGTGTCACGTATTGTGGTAAAAGTATTTATCGGAGTCAAACAGGAAATAGATATTGTTTCGGAAATTTTGAACGTAGGGTAATATTATAAAATTGTTGTAAACGTAAACGTAACATCACGCCGGTAATTCTCGAAGAGGTAGACAGAGGAATGTAGTACACTCCCACGTTTCACCAAATACGTATATGGTGTTGGGGGTATAATCGACAAGACTCGACAAGCATCAGCTCAATTAAACAAATTAGAATAAAAACAGTTTGGCAAAAGTTGCTATTTTAGTTCAATACCTACCTATAAAACCTCATTTTTTGCATGACATGTTGAAGGGGTCTACGAGTGTATCCCCTTGAGGTCTACGCCCTTGGAAACCACCTAAGCGACAAGTTACGGCGCCAACAATAATAAAAAAACAAAATTTAATCAACTAATTGCTTCAATCGACTAATTAATTAGTACAGCCATGAACAATACTAGAGCTAAACTTTAATCAATTAATCAATATTTCTGTTAATCAATGGTTGTTAACTAGAGGTTTTTTTATTGTTATAACTGCTAATTAATATCCAAAAATTACTGGTTGTTTCTAAGTAGCAAATTTCGATACAATTATGTATATGTCTTATCTACTTAAAATTTTTGCAATATCGTAAGTTCGGTATATAAAATATTTAATTTAAAAAACAAAAAAGAAAAACAAAGACTAGAAAGGTACTTAATGTCTTTTTCGTACAAACACGTGGTAATCAACTGAAAAGTAAAGCATTACCAAGCGTTACACCGACCGAAATGTCATATCACACAAATAGGTTTTACCGACAAGTGTCTCTCGTGAGTTATGTCGCTGAATGATCCGCATATTTTTATAAAAAAAACATCTTGGTAATGATCTAGGTGGTTGTACGAGTTATGCAAAGGGGTACTGACGTCGGTGATGGGCTCGCCGCAGCCGTGGCAGCGCGGGCTGTGGTGCTGGGTGTAGCAGGGCACGCAGCACACGCCGCCGTCGTGCTGGTGGAACTTGGCGCCGTCGATTGGCTTGCGGCACGTGTTGCAGGTGAAGTGCTCGGGGTGCCACTTCTTGTCCAGTGCGGTCAGGATCTGTAGGCGACGTTAAAAATTGAATAGGCGGCAATTGGAACATGCGACATGATGTACCTTCTGCTTATTTTGTAGATTTATGTTGTATTTATTGAAAATTGGTACGAACTGATTACAACTATAATTTTTCAACTTCTATTCATTATATTATATTATATTATATTCGTTTCTTCGTATTTAATTGTTTATTCAAATACTTTCAAATTTTCATGTTAAAATGTTACGAATGCTGAAAGGTGGTCGTGATCAATGAATATACTTTAAATGAAATTCCGGTTCGTTGAGTGTTTTTTTCTCTTCATAAAACAAATCAAGTATACCCATTAAACGCCTCGGCGGGCGGTTAATCGCAGCGGCTTCCAAACAAGGCATCAATTTGTCATCGACGCTTCCTGTCTTACGCAATGCGCGCTTATCGCTTATTTTCTGTTATATATAGACATTGTAAGTATATACTCTGTACCGAGGTATTAAATTACACCGTTTGATTCAAATTACACATTTGATTCATATAAACACTGTGATTTTGTTTCTAATGACTCAGACTCTATATGTATGCATCGAAATGTCGACAGCAATGTATACATATGTATGTAGTTGTTTACTGGAGCATGGCTATGTGTCGTGGACTTATTCATTCCGTTATCACACGCTATCCACAGAAGCGTCCAGAACTTTATTGGCCTTACGATTACCTACAACTTCGCCGCTAATAAGTCGTGGCATGAAATCATTTAAATTAACTGCACTGTTTGCATTGAACGATACGTTTATAAAGTGGCGTATTTAAGCTTTGTATGCGTCATGTGTGTCTACAAACTTAAGATAGCAATCAGGCATTATAATTTATGCCAAGTATCATCCTAACACATGTACCTATGTTATTCCAACAATTCCATTAGTGGGAGACACATAGGCAAATAAAACCTCAAATGTATTATTATTTATGGAATTCAGTATTTCCGGTTTAAATACTTCTCTCAGCAATATAAGATGCAAAAATACCGAAGAAAAGTGTATTCGCCATTATAGCTCCCACAAGGTCACTTAATCCCAAACTACGTAGAGCCTGTAACTGATGAATTGTTTGTCTGTATACGTAATATCACGCAGTACACTCCCATATTTCGCCAGTTACGTTTACCTCCCACTATGGAACAGGTGTTGGGGCTACTACTGCCACGCATAAAAATGTGTAAATACACATTTATACAAATTTTACACCCAAACGCAACAGCCACTAATTCTCATTACACAATTATTTGTCCTGAGGGGGGGGAATCGAAACCATAACCTCTTGCTCAGCAATACGACGAGGGTTACCATTGACGTATAGCGTAAGTCAAATGTTCAAAGTGAATGCGGCACAATATTTTTCTATCAAGCGGCACAATATTTTTTGTGCGTTTACTGTGTGGATCTCTGTATTCCACACAAACGATATTAAGTCGATAACGGATCACTTATCATTCGATGACGCCAAGCGCATTACTTTCGCTTATCGACAATCGACTTTACTTGGACCGATAATTTTGATAGTGTTGTTTGATCGTATATTGACTATTTGTTTTTGTTTCATGTTTTCGAATCCTTTCCAACATTTGTTGTGCTCTTTGCAGCCTTATCTACGGCATTATGTAGGTTGCTATTACTATATGTTTTATAGGGAAAGTGAGGCAGCATTAAGCGTCGAAACAATTAACAAAACAAAACGAAGTTTATGTTATAGGAATTTCTAAGGAATAGAGAATTTAAGAAAGTAGGTAGGTACTGCCTCGTGGGTCGTGTTGATTGCAAGCGCGACTGGTGATTGAGAGGTCCTGGGTTCAAGTACCGGGTCAGGCACTTTTGAATATTTCTAACTTATATTTTCCTACTAGAATTTATAGATAAAATTTGTAATAGTGGCTCGGAGTCTGGTTTTGCGCCCGGTACGAGTATATATGGCAATAGACTCACCACCTAGATATTCCATAGCGGGATGTATACGTAACTGGTGAATATTTTGAAAGTGTGTTACACTTCTCTGCCTTCCTCTTCGGGGATTACAGGCTTGTTGTTACGTAGAGAAAATAAGACAATTCTTGTTAAGTGCACAATGCTATCTGTATTTAATTTAAAACTAGAACTGAAGTCTTTTGAGATTAAGTATTGCTATTCTTGAGCTTACGTTAGAATGCCACGTTTCGTCTACTACTCGTATCTGCTTAAAACCGTTTGTTAGCTAGTACATATGGTAAAATATTAACCTCACCAATTAAAAATAGAGAAACGTTTGTTTAGAAATTCTCTCGTGTTTTTCAACATCAAATTAAATGAATGTTTTAATTACCACCTACCGATAAATGTTCATGATACGCATGATAAATATTACCTAATGCATAGCTGAGATAGAAATATATTGTAATACTACTGTGATGATATCGAACTGTCCACGTTCTTATTTACGCTTCTGTCTCGTTTGCACACACCCAGCAACAAATGTGCAATGGGACAATCTTCCGGTAAAAGATGTACTTACTCTTCCCTGTATGACGTTATTGCAGCTGTAGCACACCACCGGTCCTCCGTCCTTGGTTGACTGTAACATGAAATAATAATTTAAAATTAATTAATTGTAATTAAAATCAGATCCTGGCATTATGATATAATAATAACAATGATTAAATTTCAAATTTACAAGTGGATAATTTTCACCGTCGCTCACAGCATTCGCGCAACGTGGTCGTGAGTACACATTTCACGTTCAAGTGTTTGTTAGTATGCTCTTATTCACTTTACTTTTACTTTTACTTTAACTTTTAGCATTATACAGGTATTTTGGATGTTTATCAAATAGAGTCTTAAGTGTTGTAAAAATATCTACTTAAAATTGTCAGAGTCCTGCCACTCTCTGGCTATTTCTTGTCTCTCCTAGCTGAACTTCGCCTGGGATGGATCGCTTCCCTTACAATAAGAAATCATTTTGTAACGTGACATCACTCCTGTAATCCCCGAAGAGGTTAACGGAGGAATGTAGTACACTCACTCATTTTGTACGGACCTGTTGATCTAGTTCTTACTAATTTCTTTTTTTTTCATTTGTTTTATTTTGTCTCATTGGAGTACCAATCGAGTCTTATTTACTTAGACTCTAGATTCTGAGAAGAATAATATGTCACATGATTTATTAACACGCGGCGAACACCTGCTTTAAGTAATCTAGTTAATCCTTCTCGGTTATTATAACTGTCAATAAAAATAGATTGTCTGTCTCAAGGAAACGGAAGTGACAATATATTTGTACATTCTATATCATAATCATTAAAGCTTTTAATATAGGTACGCAGTTATTAAAAATATTTACGTTAAAACAATGTCAATTAAGTTGAAAGTATATTTATTTTCATATTACATATATGCATGTGGGTGATACCTCCATACGTGTGTTAGTGTATGTAAACGAATTACGATTGTACGATAAGTAATACTTGTATTTAGATAATGTTTATTTATATATAAAAGCGATTATGTCATCACAAAATTCAGAACTCAGGATAATACAAAAAGTAGGTACCTACTGCTGTTAAGCCTATCAGTTCGTGAATTGCCCGAATAATAAAACAATATTATTATAACTTAGCAGTGCAATTATTCTCTGAGAGCTGACGACTGACTGCCAGTTCACGAATTTCAATTATTGCGCGGCGGTGTTGCCAATTTGGCCCCAGATAATGATTACATTCTGATTTGTAACGTAACATACGTAACATCACGCCTGTAATCTCCGAATAGGCAGGCAGAGGAGTGTAGTACACTCAAGTTTCACCAGTTACGTTTTTGTCCCACCATTCAATTGGCGGTGAGCCTATTTAAATACTCCGGGCACATTCAGAGTCGAAGCCACCGCTAGAAAATCTAATTTAGATAATCCAATAATGCCTGTCTCGGCATTTGAATCCAGATTCTACCGATCGTAAAGGTATCCCTCCCAGGGTTACCGGGTACCTTTTAAAGGTTCCCCTCCTGTAAACAAAAGAAAGGTCCTACCGACCGGCAGTCCCGCTTGCAATGAACACGACTAACGATGCAGTTACAGCCTGATTTGTATATAATATATTTATATAATTTTAATTACAATAATACTTGTTGAGAGCACATCCATTTTAATCGGAGATACAAAAAATAATCCCAAGGATATCCAATTACTTAAGGACATACTCGTAGTTACATTCAACATAAGCATAACCTTCTAAAAGTAACTTTGTAACTGAAAGTAATTTTGTATAACCTTCTTTCGCTGCCTATCACAATCCTATGGATAATAATCCCAAACTATTCTACACTAGGAGTCCGACATTCGTGACCGAGTGTTATTGTATATTCGCGTTATTTTCTCATTTCTCATTGACTTATCCAGGCCGTAAAAATATACTCCTGGGAAATTTGTGTAGTTAAGTTGCGATGCCAACGAACGTATTCATTTCTAAGACAGGAATTATAACGGAGGATAATAACCGCATCTTATTACAAGTAGCTTCGGTTTATTACGAATTGATGCGGTCATGTCGAAATTATCAGAAATTTGATTTTTGTACTTTAGAAGGATTGAATACCTACATGTTCATAACATTTGTTTCCCTATACAACCTCATCATCAGTCCACTGTTAGAGAGAGGCCTCCCTGAAAGGTTTTTCCATAATCCCCACGTTGCGCAAGCGGGTTGGGGATCGCAAAGCACTGCTTTTCCCACCGCTCATATTGTTGCTCGCAGCCAGGGAATTTAACCATGTCTAAGTAGTACGCGCTACAACGCTAAGCCAGCACCGGGTTTAGTCGCCTCTTGCAACACCCGGTATCCCGGCACGGGGTCAGAGAATATATTCTTACTCCGCCCGACACGCACAACTCTATCCTCACTCTTACTATTATATTAGTCTCATTTAATTTATCAACATAGCCAGTCGTGAGAAGGTCGTACTAGAATAGTACTTGGAGTATTGTAAATAAAAATCGAAATTCTTAATAATTTACATCATTATAAGAATGATTCGTAGCTCCTTTATTTTCATTGTAATTCACGAAACAATTACCGACAAATAAGTACTATTATCCTTCATTCTCGCACATATCGTCTCGTTCTACCTTCTCGTTATTATCAACCTTGACTTTGCCGAACTCTTCGTCCGATAATGCAAGGTATATCTTTTATATGCATAATCTACATCGATGACATCACCCATTATTTAATAAAACACTATTTAAAAAATGTTTTTGGGAACGCAAATGTTCATTTATTTGTAGAGCAAAAGAAAGTACGTAATAGGTACGCAATGGTGTCACCGATTAAAAGAAGACTTATACAGCACATGAAAGAGCCGTAACAATTAACAAATTAGCCAAAAATACCGAGCTCTGAAAGAACTTGTGATTTTGTTCCAAATAGTATATCTGTAGAAGAATCTTTTGATTTCGATTAATATCGTAACCTCATACAAGAATCGTTCCGTATAATGATGGCTTTATTCATGAAGTGTGAGTCGATCTGCTTTCCAAAATAAGCGTTCCCGGAAAATGTTGACAAGAAACGGGGGTACCAAGCAACGTAAGGCTTGTTCACACTAACGTATCAGAATTATCACATCCCGTTTAATGCGTCACTAGTTACAAAACATCTAAATAGTTGTCTTTGTTCCTTACAATGTAATGTTTCAGTAATAAAATTTTAATTCTTTTGTTCAAACTGCGTCCAATTGTAACTTCTAATACTCGTATGTCCAAACCGCAATGTTAATTTTGATATTGTATTGTTTATAAATACATTTTATTGTTTGTTTTTAACTTCAACGCTGGAATTGCAAACTTTGCTAATAAAACAGTAATTTTATGCGTATGGTCAAATGGCAAAGTCATCAGATGTGTATGTATATGTCACCGTTAATTTTTTTTAGAGACATTGCTTCAGTGGATTTACCGTGTATAGGGGAGAGATTTTGTAATAGAATATAGGGAAGAGCTTTTCTTTGCAATAGAGTATAAGAGAGAGATAGTATAAAAGAGTAAAGTGATGTGTTCATCTTTTCGAAGTGTGGCTTTAAATGAGAAAAATGCCCCGAATGACTCCTCAGGCATAGCGAACACATCTTTAAAATCATGTTCCCCAGCGTAATGTTGAATAAAAGCACTGATCCCTTTATATTTATATATCATTCCTTACAACGATAATAATAAAATAATAATGAATTTGCAAAACTTGTTATATCAGAGAGTGCATCGATGTCACATAACAGTGTCGTCGACGTATTCGGTGTTCGCTGTGGTCAACCATGCGATGGACGTCATACAGGTTGCGCGATGTCTACGTCATGAGCAAGTGAGAGTATTTGTCAAAGCAATTATTATTATTTAGTTGTGTCGTTTGTTTGATCACTGCACGCTAACAGCAGCATAGCCTGCTGATCTCATTTATGTGTGTATACTGAAACTCAATTGGAAAGTTCTAGAATCTTGTGAATTGTAGGCCACATACGTAGGTAATATATCGCTATCGGTAACCCGCGAAAATTGTCATCAATTCCATGATATAAAAATGGAACCAAATACGTAATTTCACTATGGACGCAACACCATTGAAATGTAATAAATGATGATCAGATTTTAAAATTTTTACGTACCTATGTATAACGTTTGTAGTATACATATGAAAATGATAATTAAAATTTGACCGTTTACAAACTTGCAATTGCATGTATATAAACCGCTAACGCTTGTGACTTGCAGCGGATTAAAGTTGCAATGTGGGGCAGGGGTCACGCCGCAAGGTCAAGGTGAATCTACACAACCGCATAACCGTTGTGATTTTAGGACGTGGAATGTGTGATCATGGTAAAAAGCTGTACTAGTTTATAATTAAAATTACGTCTTACAAGAATCATGTTATTAGTGAAAAAGGAAAATACATAATATGCGGAAACATATTTTAAACGAAACTCATGCACTATTTTATTATAATCAGTTAACATCACGCCTATATATCTTCTAAGAGGTAGGCAGAGTTTAATCAGTTGCGTTATACGTCCCATCATGGATTAGGTCGAAAGAGAGCCTATTGCCAAACATCGGACATAAATACAGACTGGGAATTTCAGTTAGAAAATTCAACAGTATCTAGTCGCCCTTGCAACGCATAAGGCGGTCTAGAATATTAATTATTCTTTAAAAAATAATTAGTAAAATATTTCGACAAAATGATTTACTATGTTCCGTGATGAGACGAACCACAGCCTGCCTGCGTGTTATACCGTATGAAGTACTCAATACTATGTATGATTAAGGCCGCGCTTGCGTCCGTAATGAACATTGAATGGACTTTTGAGAGTACTAATTTTGAGTACGAAAATTCGGAAACATACTAGTGTCAACTAATTTCGTTCAGTTTCTTTATTATGGCACTCTGTATCGCAGTGCTCCTGATTATGTTATCAGAG
The DNA here is from genome assembly GCA_018246595.1 of Mimoniades nurscia nurscia. NCBI lineage: Eukaryota > Metazoa > Arthropoda > Insecta > Lepidoptera > Hesperiidae > Mimoniades > Mimoniades nurscia. The sequence goes on from DWFO01000487.1 coordinate 9,198, forward strand.
AGCCAGTTGGGAAATCCACCAGCAAGCGGGTCAAGATCGACGTCGATAATGCTTTTTGTCCATTTTTGTTATTGTTATTTTTGTGCACATTATTTTCAAAAGGGATTGTGCTCATAATTTCCACGCTGGGCATGGAATTAGAAACTAGATGCGACAAGCCGAGTAGACGAGCATGGATCATGCCGTTTAGTACGCGAGGCCAATGTCCAGCTTTACAGGATTTAGATTAATACAGGCAATAGATGGTAATGAGTGTTAGATGTTCTTATATGTATACTAAGAGGAGTATTGAAAAAGAAATAGATACTTATATCTGGCCAGTTATAGTAGGGCTTTAAGTCATTCTTTTCTTCCCAGACAATGCAAAATATTCGAAATAAAATGTTGCTACGTGTCAATCAAATGGTTTTCCGTGCATGCCCTTGAATACATTAATTTATTTATCTCGTCCCTTCCGTTCCCTCCACTGAACTGATTTTTGAGCTTATTAGATCTGAAATTTGAGCCTAGGTTTCATCGAAAAGTTAGTTTGGTATTTTACATCATAATTCACTGTGTTTTAGTAATAAACGTCACATTCATAATTGTTAATGCATTATTTAGATGAATATAATTATTTCTGTAATATTCAAATTGCTACATCACATAACCGTTTGTATATAACACACTTCTTTTATTTAACTGTTCAGTTCGTTTTATTTACGCACTAGGCGATTATGGAACTATTATTATTGTTTTGATAATTAACCTAAGTAATCTAAAGATTTCCAAGGCTTGTGAAATTTTCGCAAGCTTTGCTGAAATTGAATTTTTATTATGTATATACGATACCATATCAAATGTACCTTATATGTTGTCAAAATACATTTTCTCCTAATATACTTTAGATAATGCGAAGTCAAATGAAAATACAATTGAGAAGTTCGAAGAGCTAAGGTCCTTTTTATAGTTCGTGCACATATCACGGTCTTTGATTTTTTTGTAAACCACCAAAATTCCTCCAAACGTTTCTCCGCCATCAAAATTCTTCCAAACGTTTCTCCGCCATCAAACTTCCTTCAAACGTTTTCTCGCTTACTGCCAGCGTCGTCGTGTCCCTATCATTTGGATGTCCATAACGCAATAGAACATTCGTAGAGCGGGCAAACAATCGACGGGAGACCGTTTAGCGGCTCGCTTGTTTGTTTACGACCACTTCGTATTCAAATGTGTTTGCTACTTCTTCATTACGTACGTTGCAATGGAAAATAACTAGTGCACTGTCATAATTTACCATCATATCATAATTAGTGTAACTAAAAGTATGCGCAATTAGCTTTTGTAAATTTCGATCTGTATCAAATGCGAGTTCTATCGAAACAGATTTGTATTTTTCAGATTTATTCATTGGCTTCATTTATTCTAATTTTCTGTTCGTATTTACTTGATAGAGTACTAATTTCACTTCTCGTATTTAACTACCCACGTTTGTACTCAATATCTTATCGCTTCAAAATATAGCCTCAACGATAATGCAAATTTGCGACGCGCCATTAGGAATGTTACATGAAAAAAAAGGTAAAAATAAATCCTATATTTATGTTATACGCATAGCCTATTAATACAATGGTTGATAATTACGTAGTGTACCTATTTACAGAGAATTAACTGATAGCGTCTGTTGGAGCGACAAGCGAATTTGTTACACGGGAATCGCGCATTCGACATTTGTCTCGCGCTCAATGTCACAGTGCAGTACGTTTGGCTCGTAGGTACTCCTCTTCGACACGTGGACTTCAGCGTTGAGAGAATTAGTGACAATTGAAAGGCGGGCCCAAATATACAAATGGAAGTACATACTTTTATGCTCCAATATATTGTTGCGATAGTTGGAGGGCTTTCTTGTAATCGAAGGTCTGTTCCTCACCATTTATATTGGACAGTATCGATCCTAGAAACTTTTGTATTATCTCCAGTATTCTCAAAGGTCACGTCACATTTATCGGACTGGAAATTTGCTTGCGATATAGAATAATACAAAGTCACTTTCAAACAAAACCACATTTACATTTAATTCACCATTTTTTTGTGTTCCACTATTGGAACGTAAGCGTCCTCCTATCGTAAGAAGCTGTAGGGCCGGCCGTAGACTTACTACACTGGCCGAAAATACGAGTTGCCAAATTATTTGATGGTATATCTGTGTTTGCAATTGATAATATTGTATTTTCAGTTTATTCACATTAGAAAAGAATTATCTTAAAATTGTACTTAATAGAACGTTCACTATTGTGAAGGTTCATTTATTATTTCTATTATTATTTGTACGCCTATAATTGGCCCAATTAGTGCGCTAACCTAACCCCCTTTGTAAACCTTATCGACAGTAAAATATTTTATTTGATTTGTTCTAATATGTATATAATATACGTTCATAACTACAGTGTGTTATTATGTTCTTCAGCAAAAAACTGCATACATGTCGCTCATGACTCATCGCTGACTTAAAAACTACAGTGGCTATGTAGAGTTTAATACAGGCGTTGTACTTTAATAAACAGTAATATAAGCTTGGCGGTTTAGATTTCAACTTCCCACTCCTCAGCTCTAGGATTTAAATTTAGGCATCCACGTTTGCACTTGTAAAGTTACCTAAAGATACATTTAATGTATATACTGTTGTAACAGTGAAAGGAAAAGTCACGAGGGAATCTTCACACCATGGAATTATCGATAACGTTCTCCAAGTCTTATGAAGTGTGCCAGTGTTGCTGTTGGCCAGCGTGGCTAACTGTGGCTTTAACAGTGTTCGTTGTGAATGGTGAACCGTCCAACGGCAATATAATGAAAAGGAATGATGATGCAAGAAAGAATAGTATTTTTTTACTATGCACTGAATGTCTAGGTCATTTCGGACGAATTTGAATATAAAAGCAGATACACATGTATATATATAATAATGTCCTTTTTGTGTAATCTCGAGATAACAATACGTTTGTGAGTCACAATTAAAATTAATCAATCGTTCGATTTAACGTTCTCTTATCACCGCTGTGTCGTTTTTATGAATACACGGTAAATATCATAGCATTATAATATGTATATATTTATGTATTCATTACCTTTATTACATTAATTGCCTCGTTGGTCGTGTTGGTTACAAATGCGACTGCAGAACGGGAGGTCCTGGGTCCGATTCCCGGGTCAGGCACTACTAAATTTCCTAATTTAGATTTTCTAGTAATGGCTCGGAGTCTGGATAAGTGCCCGGTGTATGGCAATAGGCTCACCACCTATTCCATCGTGGGACGTAAAAAGTAACTGGTGAAACGTGGGAGTGTTCTACATTCGTCTGCCTACCTCTTCGAGGATTCAGGCGTGATGTTACTTTTTTATTGCGTTATACATATATACGTATACCCCATATGTATAATATAACTCGTGATATACTATGCACATACCACTTATTGACTGTATATAAATGTAACTTAATTGAGGTTTAGTTATTAATGAAAAAAAGACCAATTCTTCCAATAGATTCTATAATTCCAAATACATTAATTTTTATTAGACATTTAAATCAGATTGTTGAAGTTAAATCTTACTACTGCAAGTCTTGAAGTTTTTGAAGCGGTCGGGTCGCATACATCTCATCTTAAGAATTATTTTACTTCTATAATCAACTCTAGAACAGAGCTGGACGTGTTGTGCAAATCGCCAACGGATTGTATTCAAACTTCGACCTTCCAGCTGCAAGCCCAACGCCGCCCTACAAACCGAAATAGTGCAAGCGTAGGCGCCATTGTGCTCCTCTTCAGTTCCTCTCGGCATGGTTAATTAAGTAAATGTAAATACATGATTTAATATCGGCACAGACGGAGCTATATTATATTATAGCGAGGCATATATATTACTTTATATTTAACTATATTATAGTATGTATAGATAGTATATAAAGATATATATTATAGGCTAGCTATCGTTCTCATTAGTTTGCTAAAATACCTATTATAACATAGTATATAAATATAGAGCATATATCCGTGTGTGATGATTTTTGTTGTTACGTAAAGTATTACACCTTTAAAATATATCTAGGTATATATGTATATACAAGAAATAATATCTTACTTTGATTTTAAATTTCGTTTCATGATAATTCCTCAGTTACGTTCATTATAATTGAACGAATACTATAGTTCGTTTGTAGTATTTCATAATATGACTATTACGTGCCCGTCGTATCTCATTATAATCATTATATGTGTCACGATCTGCCACAAGAAAGACCATCAGAGTTATTCTTGGCGGACGTTAATGAAACAACGCTTGCATTTCTACTCTCACAAAGTTCTTATCTAATTGTTATCAATATAATTCACCGAAGAAATGTTGTTTATAAATGTTTACGTCATTAACGGCAATACGATTCACGCGCCCGCGCGACGTGCTATCGTTAAACAGAAACGGCGGGGGCGGGTGTATGTTGTGTTCTCTTTAACATTTTTAGACAGGACTCTGTGTAATATTCTTAGCACCTACTTACCAAACCTCTATTAACACATCACTTGTATTAATAATGTTAATTTTGTCCGACACCTGTCCAAAAACTATAGCAGGATGACTAACAATAAGATTTCTAGCGAACCGTGTGAAATTGTGAGCTGTTGCTGTATTTATAATTGTAATCCAGCCGATGTCTGAATGTCGTGTGGAAATAGATTTTTTATGCTCGCCTACATATATTATAATAGATTTATCGTTTACTCGACTTGTGGGCGGTGACTGTGAAGTTTAAAGTTTCACTTTATGTTTATTGCCACTGCGGACTTCATTTAGACCACAATATTTGACACTTACTATGTTTTAATCAATTACATTATGTTCTTAGTCATTATCATCATCATCATATCAACTGACATGCCATTGCTGGACATAGCCCCCCAAAATATTGTCGCGAATCTTGTTCTTCTGTTGGATTAGGTTTTTTGGCTTCATCGAGTGCCGTCGACAATGGCTCTTTTTGTTATGGACCAACATAAACAAGTCATAATACTTATCATAATATTAATTTGGTTTCCTATTAATCCCTTATTCCCGTAATTACCATATTCCATACCATTCATTTCTAGTCATTTTCACACCAATTCGTTGTTGATTTTTCACGTTACATCGTGCAATTGTTCAAAATTGTTTTATAATCCATTCGTTATGCGTCATCCTCTGCCTGGGGTCTTATTTAATATGTCCAGAAGCCATTAAAACTGTTGTTTATTATTGCGATAGGTTCCATTTGATGACGCGTTTTATGCGTTACTTTACACTTTGATGTAGGATAGAACTATGATATAATCAATGCATTTGCGACTCTCTTGTAAATGCCATAGGATCTATTTTTAGTTAATTCGTAACACGCTGATAAATTTTCGATGTTTGCAGTCAGCCAACTGGATTTTCGCTTTAGTTGTTTTGTACTGAATTTTGAATTAAAATTTCCATCTATTAATAGCATGACTTCCATAAATCGAATGAATTATAACAAACTGCTATAATTAACTGCTCCAACTCAGAATAATACTTTATCGCTTATTAGCATTTGAAGATTTAAAAAGTGGTATAAATTATAACTTAATAACTACATATATTATTGTGAAATATTAAACATACGCATATAGTAAACAATTCATCATAATATGCCGAAATTCGGCTCAAACAGGTAGGATTGGCTGGCGTCCAGTTTACGTGATCGACAGCGCGAGAATCTTTATTAATGCGCTTTATGCGGTTACTATTAACGAATGGAATTTGGCTTTTTGTTATGTAAACGTAACAATAAATGAGGATAAACATAAACTGATATTCATAGATTGCAACACTTCAAGAGCATCTCCAGTTTTGATTTAATGAATGACAACAGCCTCCACTCCCGGATTCCGAAAATCGTCATGACTTGTCCTGTAACTTTCTGGATATTAAATTAAAAGGGCATTACGATAAGTAGAAGCAAAATACGTCTTTTTGTACTAGGACAGTGTTCATTGATGTCAAAATTTCCACTGTAGTTATTGATTTAACGAAGCTATTGATTGAATTTGTTGACCATTTGGGACCCGCCCGTTTTCCTTTTAATCATCGATTTGGTTGATTGTTTTTTCCATCTTACTTAAATATTATTGTTGTTCCTACTTAATGCGCAGACCTTGAAGTCAATGTGTTAAGAGTCATTTGGTAATAAAAAGTAAATTACTGACGAAAAAGCTAGTCATTCTATCGAGAATGAGGCGGTACTTCAGTGCAGCGCAACTACATACATACAAATGCTTTACAAATCTCACGTACACTTAGGTATAATACTGCTACGATACTAACAACTGGAAACTCGAAAATAACAAGTTCAATAATTTGAATCTATTCAAAAACACGTAGTATAAATGTTATCCGATCGTAAGTCCATTAAAAGGCTGAAGACTTTGTACCTAAGGAAGGCTATATGATCTCTGTTGTTCTCGACTCTACAATGATGAGTGCGAGACAAACCTTTTCCACGTGGTGAGTGTGTCAACCTTTCTCTATCGCATAGCTCGCCAAAGATAATGAGGATGCACCCACACACCCACTGGACTAGTAGCAGTCCTCAACGGTTAGGTCAGCACGCTTGTTTTTACCGCAAACGAGTAAAATGAGTTTCTTTTTAACGTATTCCATATGGCATGTAATTATCTAAGAAAGACACAATAACAGCTCTTTTTTTAAAACTAATAAACCATTGACGACTCCTCTGGTACAACAAATGTCCATGGGCGGAGTTTACCACTTACCAATCCTATTGTCCATCTATATACAGTGTCGTTCTATTTTTGTAAGAAAAACGAAATGTGGTTATAATTTTTTGTATCCGATGTTAAGTTGTACCGTGCTTCATTTCCTTCCCATGCAACTTCTATTTATTTATTTACTTACAACCCATTTGGGACGTAAACGTAACTGGTGAAACGTGGGAGTGTTCTACATTCCTCTGCCTACCTCTTCGGGGATGACAGGCATAATTTTACGTTTATACAATTTTTTAACTAAACGTGACTGGTGAATTGTGAGAGTGTAATACAGACCTCTGCCTACCTCTTTGAGAATTACAGACGCGATTTACGTTTATTTTTTGAGTTCACATTATTCATAGTTGTCCCTAATTTTGCGTTGGCTATAAAAAATAGAAAGTGTACATTAAGCTCTAAATGTAGCTTTATCAATTTTATAGGCCATAAATATTATGTTTCTGTGTCTACTTGTAATTAGACATATTAATATTTATCAAAATGTCGTTGATCCGTTGAAAAGTTTCGAAGTATAATGTCATCTATCGAATGTGTTTTAAAGTTTTAGTGAATCAGGTGTGAGAATTCGTAGTTTAGTTCCACAATGGTAATAACGCCATTATTGTCGGCACCAAACGAATGATCACAGAATTATTAGTTTCCGGTGTCTTCGAAGTTGAATTAAATTTGTGCCTTGGTTATATAAAAGAAATGTCTTTGTATAGCCTTTAAGGCTTAAGAAATATCTGTGTGTGTGTCTTTGTATCTACAAAATGTATGTTGTTCCAACATTATCTCTTGAAACAAAATAAAAAGTTATATCGTAAAACCAGTTCCATGGCATTAACCGCATTTTTGAACCCATGTCATGGCTCGCGAGCAAATAAGATTTAACACTGCGTCGGTTTCCGCGTATATAAATGTCGTATCCGTCTCTACGCTTGAGCAAACTGATATGCGCCCATATGAAAGTGTATCAAAGTTTTTATGGTGAGCGTGGTATTTCATATAATTTTCTGGCTCTATTTTTGATTTTTGCATAAAATTTACCAAATTTCAAATGTAATGTGACAGCCGATTCTAATAAGAGTAGACATACAATATTTGGCGTTAAATTAGGTAAATTTATATTTCAATATTAACAGCGATTCTAAGTTTTGCATATTTATATAATATGTTATTTCTATGATCTTAACGGATGTTTGTATTCCTATAAAATTCACTGGATATTTAATTTCGTGGTAACTGTGAACATTCCTGAAAAGCGGAAGCACTGTATTCCTCTGTCTACCGTTTTAAGATAAATACAGGTTTTATATCATTTTTTTATTTAGTTACCACATAGTCAACTGTTATTTTCAAAATTTTTCGAAATGCGAAAATAACTCGAAATATTATATAAGTACGATATAAATATAAAACGTTACATATACATATAAATATATTTTCTTATTGTTTTTTTTAATGTTTGCTGTCAGACAGCGAAAGAAGAACAAAGAGATAAAATCCGAGTAACTACGACGTTCAGACGGATAACATCTCGCTTTAGAGCTTGCTTGTAATAAAAAACTTTATTTGGTCTAGCATTGTTATCAAGAATCTTGGTTTAAATTTTTTTAGACGAAATATCTTGCTTATATATATCATATTTTATTTTCTTCAAAAATTCCGACCATGCATTCAACCAGACGTTTATTGGAATTTGCAACTTAAAGGCGTCCTATCAAATCTAAATTAAGGACATGCTACAAAAACATTGATAAATAATAAAGGATTTTATCATTGTTACTGCATTTTGTGACGCGTTTATTTAAATCAAATCGCAGCTTCATCGTTTCAACATTAATTTCTGTCACAAATGTTTTGTCAGTTATAAAAGTAAGTTCAACAATTTTATTGCACCATTAGCCTCAGAGTTTCAAATTAATATGTTTGTACTGTAGGTCAAATCCACATGCATAAAAAATATTACATTTATCGGCTTTACACTCAGCATAGGCAAAGGTACAATAAACCGAAAGATGAAAATCCTAAAACATTATTATCGGCAATCTCATTACAAACACGTGTTAAATAAAATATGAAATATACCGTTTATTACGTTTAAAATATACTGGCTGGGAATCCGTAATATGTACTCATAATGAGCAATTTTGGCCAATTCAGCGATCAATGAACCTAGCGACAAAACAGACTTAGGTATATAATTAGTTGCTAAGACTTATGCTAAATTCCTCAAGTAATCGCCAATAAGCCGCGCACAATGCATACAACGGTCGGGTCAGTGATCTCCACGGTAATTGAATTCATGCAGAAACTTATCCAAGCGTTAAATCGGTACCGTAAAGTGTACTTTCCGCTGGTATCCAACAAAACCGTTTATTGTTACGTTTGTTTTAAACAAACAAAAGCTACAAGAGAACTGGGTCTAGTGCACTACCTTGCGGCACACCACATCGCTATCTAACAAATACGAGATGTGAATCTTAAATGCTGCCTTAAATTTGTTTCCTGGTACACCTAGAAATGTAATAGATTGGCATTTTTAATCTCTGCTGCATACAGAATAGAGGGCATATACGCGTGTGTGATGCAGTAGAAAGTGTGCGAGCGTTCGACGATTCGGGCATATGGGCTTAACCTTTATACATTGGTAATGTGAGTTTGTCCGCGAAGGCCACCTATTGACTGATAACTTAAAACGCAGGCGATCTCTAACCTCTGCGTGGGTTTTATACGTTTTCTTCTATACAAGCGTAATTAACTAACTCGAAAACGGCATTATCTTTTTGCAGTGGCCAGCCTTTAGTCATTAACTTTCTGATAAGACAAGCAATCTGCATTAGTGTTTTTTTGTTTAAGAAGATTTTCTCTTAGTACTCAACCACACTAAATGACCCCTGTTTATATTAAAATATATTTCTTTAGAATCAAAACGAATGTAATTATGTGATATTATTCGTTGTAGCGTTTACGTTAGAACAGTTTTTCTATTTGAAGTGTAATTATCACTTTTTAAAGCTTGTTTCATTAAGGCTGTGGTGTTCGTTTTTATTTTTTGTCATTCTATTATTAAACATTCGAATACCAGACCAATGTTAGATACATCGTTCAGAATTCCGCTTCTCACTTTAGAAATCTGAGCTTAGAATGCGAGTATCTAGTAATAATTAACTTTAAAAAGGTATAAGGTTCTTAAAATTAATATAGTTCTCTATAACTATAAAACAGATTTCTTCATAATATTTTCTGTATCACGTAAAGACTTGCACTTGGTGAACTCGCGCGTGAACTCGAACTTAGTTAATGTGATAAATTATTGCCTTAGCGATCGTCGCGAGCCCCGACTTGACAACTCTCCTCCTCAACCTCACTGCCATCGGCAGAAGCTAACAATAATGGATTCCAGTTAGGTCTGAAATTAGTCGCGCTATTTTAAAAAACTATTATGATTTTAGCCGCTACATAATTTAATCGTGCTTTATCTTAACCTCATTGAGAGAGAAGAACCGTATTTAACATTGGCACGATAAACATAAATATAGGATTTAAATAATTACTGATTTCTTCTAACAATTTACCGTTTATTACCCATGAAATATTTTTCTAAATGATTTTTATACAAGTAGCTATATTTCTCAGTCCAGGTTAAATGTATGTTGAAATACATCGTCTAATAAGTCACTTTTTTACCTTTTCGAGAAACCTTCAAATATTACAGGTATCAATATTTTTTGCGCGTGCATTGTAACACGTACTCGTGTACCTGACTGCCAATGATACCGTAATTTACAATTCAATATTGTGTTCGAATTGACTTAATATGGCACAATACTGCGTCGTATCATCATGCATTATATACATTTCGTCTCACAGAAGCGCACTGTTGAATTAATTTTCAACTTTAACAACAATCACACAAAGTGCACGTCACGTGACATCGTGAATTGAACAGGAATTACCATTGAATTCCAATTTTAAGTCATTGTCGGTTACAATCGCGTTCACTGAAGCGTCTTTTGCACGAATAATGTCAAGAATCCGCTGATATGTTTAAATCTATGTATTTAAGGTCCGTTTTTTTTTTAAATTACTGCTATTAAATCCAAGAGATTACGAAAACGAAACATTGTTAATTTATGTAACAATATCACTCACGTGACATGGTTAAGTATAATAGAATATTTAATGAAAAATGACTGCCTCGTTGGTCGTGTTGGTTGCGAGTGCGACTGCCGAACGGGAGGTCCTGGGTTCGATTCCCGG